>CABFWO010000361.1:202658-238622 GCA_902155825.1 Timema genevievae | reverse complement strand
AAAAAAAAAAAGTACTGCTTGATGCACAATTATATATGATCCTATATACTGTTGGTTTTAACTAAAACAATAAACATAATTACTGCACTGTGCAGTATCTTATGCAGGATGACTAATAAAAAAAATTGTATGTTGCATACTGTAAACAAGCTAAATGACAAAAAGTAAAGAAAATAAATTCGATTTCGTCTAGTTCAAAACTTTCCAGCCAACCAGCAGAGGCCTTAAAGTCACTTAAGCCCAATTCTTTAGCAATTCACAATTCCTTTTCACGAATTATTGTCACAGACAAAGGTATGTTATTGGCTCTAGCGCGACAGAACCATTCAAATGTCACATTATCAACAGCTTGTCCATGTGTTTTCAGAAATTCACTTTTACTTAAATTGGTTTTAATTTTTGGCCCAAGATTTAAAAATTTAGTTTTCATTCTTCAGAATGTTACTGAATGTTACTGACTTGGGTTTTCCCCACGCCAAATTTAATGAGCAAATCACAAAAACATTTCTTTCTCACTCATTTTCACTTCTATTTTGTATTTCAAAGTTAAACGCTTACATTTTTGAAACATTTTAAGAACCGACAAAATGTACCACTTTAATAATAAAATTAACTTAGAAGAGTCACAAGTGTATTCACTAAGAGTGCATGAGTACAGACTAAACATTTCGAACAACCCCTGATAGTGACTCAAAAGGAGTGGAAGCTATGACCTTGAAATATCTTAAGTCATTTCTGTATAGGCTATTTTATAAACTTTGACTAAAATGGGAAGACAGCACTGCTCAAACTTCACTAGACAGTGACATTCCTAACATTCTTACAGTAAAATACAGTATATGAACTGGTGTTTTCAATTTTTGTCAGCTTTCTAGAGATTGTTAAGGTGGGGTGATAGTGAGCACCAGTTTAGTGCATTAATTTTGCAGTTTTTATAGCATAAACATTTTTTGGCAAAAATAGATAGAATATTTATTCTATAGAAACATAGAGTTTAGCTTTCTGCACATGCTAATCTAAAGAGTTATTGAATATCTCTCATGAGCATGGTGGCATTTGGTGACAAACTTTTTAAATGCAGAGAAAAAGTTGTCACTAAATTCCAGGACACCCTCGACAGATATTCAACAACTGTTGAGATTAGCATGTGCAGAAAACTAAACTATATGTTTCTATAGAAGACATATTTTATTTATTTTAGCGAAATAAATGTTTATGCTATAAAAACTTCGAAAATACTGCCCTAAACTCACGCTCACTAGCACCCCATCTTAAGCATAAATATGCGTATCTAGCAGTGTTCGTTTCTGTTATTGATAAAGTCCGTTCTTGGAAAGCTGTTTCACCATAAGAGGTCATGTTATTTTGCCGGGGGAATTTAAACTGTCTGCTATAAAGATTTCGCTATTCGGAGGTGTCCCTTAAGGGAGATTTCACTGTATATGTATTTTTTGATGCTTAATATTGATAACATTTTACTGTATTATTAGTATTATTTTATAGATATAGATAATAACTATCAAAAATGACAGTTGCAGATAGTATTGGTTGATGTACAAATACATGAAAGTAGATATAGTAGGCTAACTTTTATAGTTGTCAGATAAGGAACTTATGAAAATTGGACTGTAAATATGTTACATGGGGGCTATAAACTCTCACTGAACTTCCCCAACCTCGATATAACTTGAAGTACCACAATATAATTTACAATGGCTACCACTATAATTGCAATATGTTTTGGTGTTAATGCTTTCAGCCGTGCTAATGGTTGGCGGTCTAGCGGAGATCAAGGTGGTTGTGACGACACAAAACAAAAAAGGCAGCCTCTGGAACATTCGACTCACACAGCTCCGATGTGGTCTGGCTAGTTTACCCGGTGAATGCACATTCTGTTTAGAATAATATAGAGATCACTTCACAGAGTTGCCATAGACTACCTGAATACATCTTTCAATTAAATTAAATTTAGTAGAAAAATGAACCTGCTTTAGTGGCCGAATGGTCTAAGCCGTCACTATTTGTGTTAGACTGGTCTGCTGATGATTGATGATGAGATCAGGGTTCGAATCTCAATAGGGTCTACGGAGGGTGGTTTTTCATAAATAGTTTCCCATTCTTCTTTCACGCAAATGTGGGTAGATTACCTCTAAAATGCTTTCTTGCTTATCCATAAACTATTTTAGTAATTATCATATATACGTATAATATGAACAGGTAGTAAAGACATGGTGATAAAAAAACTGAAAAAAAGGTGAAAAATGACACATGAACATGGGATTCAAACCTGGGACCTTAGGCTTATCACGTCAATGTTCTATAACCAAACCATTTAGGAAACATCCCGTGCTCATGATCATTATTCACTCATAGTTAAGGCAGAGTCTGTGATGGACGTGTGAATTCATTGGTTACTTGGAGTTAACATTAAATCACAGCCGTGGAGTCAGATTTGTTGCTACCTTTGGTACAAAATTAGAGCTCACAAGGTTGGCAAATATACGTGGGATGGATGGAACTATAATACATACTGGTAATATAAGTTAATAAGTTTATTTAGCACCTGATTTTTAGGAATGTTGAATTAAGAGGAAGTGTACCCATATTTATGTAGAGGGAGTGAAAGTATAAAACCATTTAGGAAAAAGCACCCTCAGTACACTCAACCGGCATCAAACCCTGATTTCCCCATCATCGGCAGTCTAGTCTATTGTGAGGGTGGCCACCATAGACCATGCGGCCACCGAAGCGGGTGACAATAAGTTAATATTATGACTAATACATTAACAAAAGTGCTACTCTAATAGTAATTTCATAACATGTTAACAATTTATAAATTACTGTTTTAGAGGAAGAAGCATGTGGTATTCGAAACAGGAACTCAGCCGCTGAGAATCCAGATTTTCCTGCCGACAGTAAAACCACTAACGATAGGTTTCTGGAGAATAGTGCGAGCTATATAGTTTCAACTTATGACCGGGGTTCTTGGGACAATAATATGGCCAATCAATCTAACGCCAGTACAACAGTTGATAACAAAACATCACTTGGCAGAACAGGGAATTTCACTATGTACGACACACTACCACTAACCAAGTTGTTCTTAGAACGTGGAGTGCATTTGGAAGATACGAAGACACAAAAAGGAAAAACAAAAATGCCATCAAAAATAAATCATCCAAATCAAATAACAAAATACACTCAAATACAGCAAATTGAGAAAGAAGGAATACTATTAAGTGAGGTGTGTATGTGTAATTACATTATATTCTCAATTAACCGGGGTCACATTAACAAGGGCGATAATTTTTAATTAATAAAATTCCAACTAAAAGCCTGCTCTATATGCTACAATATAACTGCCCAGCAATGTACAGATTGGTAAAACTGTATGTGTGGATCAAAAATTTAACATGAAATGTAAATATAATTTTGCATTTGACTGTGCATAGCAAATGAAAATAAAACTGGTGAAATTGCGAATATGTCATTGAACGGAAGTGCGGACATCTACTTATATAAAAAAAAGACTTGTTATTTGGGCATACTTGTCCAGTGTTTACTTTTGAGGAGAAGTGTAGCGCTGTGCTTATCCTGGTTATTTTAATCCAGGTCAATTTTTTTTTCCTTGCCACCGCGGATAATTGAGAGTTTACTGTATTAGTTAAGAAAAATAAAACCAGAAATTTATTTAAATAATATCACTAGAGGGCGTAGAAAATGGTTTTCCGTGCTTAGCAAAGCTATACATATAGAAAAACAAATTATGTAGTAGTCAAATATAAATAAGTTTAAACATAATTTTTTTTTATCATCCTTGCTATAACAGCTTAAAGGGAGATAAAAATAAAAAATCCAACCCCAAAGAATAATTGATAGTAAAGGGTCTCAAAATATTTTTGGCCCAAAACTGAAAAAAAGTAAATTAAAAAAACTTTCTTTTAAGTTTTAAATCTTAATTTTTTTTAGTACAAATTAGTATGGGTCCAAATAATAATCTGTTGTTATCATTTTCGTTATTTTTCTATTGACCTATTAATTTAAGAATTTTTATCGATAAAATCATAATTGAAAGGATAAAAAACAACTTGCTAATGGAAGAAAACTAACCTCTTTTATGTTTTCTAAAAAAATGTCACTCTGGTGTTAAACTGAAATGTACGTGACAAGGAGATCAGGGTTCAAATTTCAACAAGGTGTATTTTCCTTATCAATGGCTTCCCACTCTACCTTTACACAAATGTGAGTACATTTCCTATAAAAACTACCTTCCTCATTCATATTTCATTAGCTTAAATATGCGGAGAGTCCAAACAGGTAATAAGACACAACGATAAAAAAGATGAGTTTCCTTCACTGTAGAATAGCTTACTAATGATTGCAATGAACCAACACAATAAAGATTAATATAACGCATAATTTGTGAAACTTTGCAGTATGTGGCGAGAGACGCCCTTCTAGGGGAGGCACAAGAAGACGACGACTTGTTTAAGATCTTGGGCGGAACAGAAGCCGCCCCTCACCAGTTTCCCTGGTTGGTGGTGTTGCTGTTAGATGGATCTCTGCACTGTGGGGGATCCCTCATCTCCAAGCAGTGGGTGTTGACAGCCGCCCACTGTGTTGTCATGTGAGCATAGTCATACCAACAACAACACATTAAAAACAACTTTCAAATCGTCGACGTTCGTGGTCTTGGGGTAAAGTGCTCGCCTCAGGAGCCGAAGTTTGTAAGTTCAAGCCCAGCTGGGGTCGATGGATATTTCTCGAGCGATAAAAATCCATACCACAACTTCCTTCAGAGGGAAAGTAAAAGCCGTCGGTCTTATGTAGATTGTGGCATATAAAAGAACCCTGGAAGGTATGTGAAAATACCTTTCCTGACAAAATTGGTAAGCCCTTTTGCTCTCGCTCATAGAAATTCTTATGTGCTGATATAATCAGTCGGTTCATGTCATGTTAAATACCTCACATAAATAAAATAAAAACTTTCAAATCTAGTACCCAATTTTAATGGTGCAAAAATGAAGTAAAATTTATTTGTTAAAAATAATGCCCTAATACACTGGCACTTGAAAAAAAATGTTGGGAAACATAAAAACTAAAATATTATTTTCAAGCACATAACTTTATAACATTTAACTTGAAATTATATGTAATTATTTCTGATGAATTACTGTTAACAAGATGTTAAAAAATACTATAATGTTGGTATCAGTGAATTATAGATTTTATTTTACATTATAAGAAGTTTTTATAGTTATATTATTTATATTTAAAAACAATATATACCGAAATATCTAAACAGGCGTGGATTTTTTACTTAAAAACTTAAAAATTTTCAATTAATTAATGAAGTTATTGTCCAAACAAGAATTATTTACAATATATTTTCTGTTAAAAAACCAGAACTGCAATTGACACACAAGCAATCACAAGATTTCTTGTGGTTCTTGGTGTCCATAATATAAGCAGCGCTAGCGAGCCAAGGCGAATGACAAGATTTCTCCTCAACATTGTCCGACACCCGCAGTATCAGGGAGGAGAAAATGACATTGCACTTGTCAAACTCAATGAGGATGTTAAATATACGAGTGCCATAAGACCGGTGTGTTTGCCGAGGAATCCAGGTATTTATGTTAAGGATGAATTTTAAGAATTATGATACCATTTTTTTTATCACCGAATTTTACTACCTGTCCAGGTTATTTGCATATATTGCATATACTCTAATGGGGCAGGGATGGGGAAGGAAGCATTTTAGAGGTAATCTACCCACATTTGTATTAAATGAGAATGGTAAACCATTTAGGGAAAACCTCCCTTTGCATTATATTATTACTATCTTCATTGGTCCAAGATCAAACATTTTGTGATAATGAAACTACTGTGTTCATCCCCAGACAAAACTTTCTCGACGGCTGATGGCATCATTGCCGGCTGGGGCTCGACTGGCAACGCATCGGCTTCTTCTGTGCTCATGATTGCGCCAATCCCGATCCTCAACAACTCTTACTGTGCATCCGTGTGGAGTAGGGTGGGGGTAGGGATACAAGAGAGCATGTTATGTGCGGGACTGACAGGCACCTCTACTTGCCTAGTGAGTACTTAGTACAACAGTATTTACCATAATCACATGTGTACCCCCAGGGGTACATGATATAATACTGAATTTTATCAGTTTTTTTTTTGGTAATAATAAGCCTGATAAACGAATAAAAGGGGATTTTGAATTAATGTCATGGACAGTTATAAGGCCTTCTTTCCCCTGCGATGGCTTTGTTGAGCTTACCTAATGGTTTGTTAACATTTGACTTTATTATACATTTCCAAGTCATTAGGAAATAATTCTTCTTGGATTCAGAATTTTTTCCAAGATTCGAATTCGTAAAATAGTGGCTTCAACTCAACTCTACANAAAAAAAAAATCAATTTAACAAGATGATAAACAGTTCAATAATACTGTGAATATGTGAGGTTCTAGGTGAATATTTCTATCCTTGGTGTTAATGTTCCCTCGATTATGTACCCAGGGAGACAGTGGTGGTCCTCTTGTGGTGGAAGACGAAGACGGACTGTACACTATTGTTGGGGTGACCAGTTTTGGAGCTCCGCCAAGCTGCGGCAATCTAGTGTACCCCGATGTGTGGACAAGAGTGAGTTCCTACATCGATTGGATCACTCAGACACTTGTAAACACTGTGCAATGAGTAGAACTATCACCAGGATCAGGAAGAAAAGTTAATCCTGATACAACATCCCATCAGTATAATCATGAGAGACAGCTCTGAGATGGATTATAGACTTATGTATAGTATTACAATTTTTATTTAGTGGAAAATGACAACCAAGCCATCAAATTAAGGCAAAGATCTTTAATTTTTAAAACACATAGCAGGGGTGTGCAAATCTTTGACTTGGCTTCAGAAAAAATATAAGTTTCGACTTCTCCTAAAAAAAAATTGCCAGCTTCGCCAACAAAAATATTGACAGCTAAACATTATATTCAACCAGAAGAGGTACCCGGTATTACTGCACAATGAATTGTGTGGTTACTCTGGGAAACACTTTTTTTTTGCTGCAAACGAACAGCATTTTAGTTCGTCTGATCCAGTTTTTGATAAATTTTTCAAAAATCTAATCAAGAACTAAGAGGTGTGCGTGTTTGTGCGCAAGGGGTACTAATTTTAAAATTTCAGACCTCTGCGTGCGGTAGATATCACACAATGGCTATGACAAACAAACTCTTCATTTCATTAATATAGATTATCACCATTCTGAGTTGTTGAAAATTTATAATCATATGAAAAACCTAAAGTAAATGAATTTTACGATTGTAATAATTTGATTTATCAGATTAGAATGAAATACAGTCGAACTTGGTTATAGTGTCATCGAAGGGGCCACACAAATGTTGACGTTACGTCAGATTGACTTTATAAAAGAGGTACAACAGAACACTTTTAATAGCTTGCAAAGAACGACATTTCACAAATTTCAAATTGCATTTCATTTATAAATGAAAAGTATTAAATAAAAAAAGTACTGTAGTGCATTTACATAACTTATATTTAGGCCTGTTCACCGTAGTAATTTGTAATTTTCTCTTGAATAAACAAAACTTTTCTTTTTGTACTACAGCTTGCCATGATTATAAAAATTGTAGTCCTACGTATAATGACTACTAAATGACTACACAAAGGCTACCAAAACTAAAGTTGAACTTATAAAACATGGAAAAAACACCTTGGCTTTGAGCTTAGCCTGTCACATGAGACAGTTCCAGCCAGCTCAGTGACACTGATAGAGGGTTAGTCCTCTCTTTATTTTGACCTTGAAGCGGCCACATTCCGATTCCCGCAACCCTCTCCCTGACTTTGTTTTGCCATTCAGTCTATTATTAGACCAGCGCACTGTATGACCAGTACACTCCTAGCTTGCTATAAAATAGACCTGTGTAGGAATTGGGCATTTTTAAATTTTTTTTTTAATATATGCATACATTTAAACAAAATTTAAAGTAAAATATTTTAAGACATTTTTAACGCTACAGCCTAGTGGTAGTGACGCTAAAACAGAGGTTTTTATAACGTTAATAGATGAAAGTTTGACTGGACTGCTGAAAAAACGCCGCTATGCCCGAGTTGATAGTGTAGCCGAGGTCGTTATAACAAAGTTCGACTATATAGAAAAAAAAAAAACCAATTTTCCCTGTGAATTAGTGCAGAAAGTTATAAAATTAAGCCCAAAATAATATTTTTCTAAGCAAAAAATAACAAAAAATACATAAACTGCAATTCTGTTTCGAGAATATTTCATATATGCAATTCGAATTTGCTTCAAATTGAAAAAATGGACTTTGTACACCCCTAATGCACATCCCTGACACAAACTATACAATTCTTTAGTAAACATGTTAAAAACTTAAGAAGAGAGTAAAAATACTGATTTAGATAAGAACAGATCACCCAGAAAGAGACAATTAATGTGTTTTAAATCTATGCTATAGTTTTTTAATCATCTATTTGTATTGTTTATTTATAGAGGTCTAAATTGTGTTAGTTGCCATTTTACATCTGTAATTCTATAATTTTTACTCACTTTTATTTTCAAATGTTATCTCATAGGAGTGTGCGAAATCCACTTTTTCTTAATTCAAAGTGAAATGAATCAAATAATATGAAATATTCCTCAAGTTTAATTGAAGTTCAAGTATTAAAAAAAATGTGTTTAATGTTGGATACAAATATTATACTTTGCATAATTATGTAAATCTAGGTATTAAATATAATTTACAAAATACTATATTCCAAACATAATACTAGCTTTTGACTTAAAATGATAAATCCAGCAATGCAGAATTTTACTTTCAAATTGAAATCAAAGTGAATAATTATTTGAAGCAAAGTCTACAGTTTTAAAAGCTTTGCAGACCCAATATACACCTAGAAAAAACATAATAGCCTGCATTTGGGACCTACTGAATATATATATATATAACATTCAATAAAACTGCTGCCTTCACCTTGTTTGTAAATAAAAATTGAACCAATTAAAGAAAATGTTTTAAAAGTTATAATACTTGTTTGTAAATTTTGAAATGTTCTTTCATTCCTATTTTATATTATGAGATAAAAATAAATATAATTCTTAATGAATGTTTTGTGTACAGACCTGCAAAGAAAAAACTAGGGCTGTCAAACTCAATTCCTCGATACCCTTGATTCTTACTGGTACCTAAGGAATCGAGAATCGATCCTAATATTATGATTCTCGCTACTTGATTTTTAGTTCTCAATAAAACTGGTAACTAAACAAAATGGCAAAATTCAAAATGGGTAATAATCAATTATCTCTCATATTAGTTTAGTTGCTGTTTCACTTAAATCCAGGCAAATTGTAAATATATTGTAATGGCCCGAATATAGTATGATCCCAAATATAATACAACCCTAACATTTTGAAGTGTTCTACATGAAAAATAAATTGTCTCGAATATAATATGACCTGACAGTATCAAGAGGTAAAAACTTAACAATTTTGACACACTTTTTTTTTAAAGTAAAAGTTAAGTGAGACTGTCATAATATATGGATTGATTCTAAACAAACAAGTAGATTAGAATGGCAATTTTCTATAATATATCGATGTATCTATTATTAATGGATTTATCACAAAGTGCATATAGAAAGCTATGATATTCCTATCAAATTGAAATGGCCGCTCTATTGTAATTACATTCTTTGTCGCTTTGTCAATTTTTAATGTTTTATTTAGCTCTTTGAATAAGAAAAGTTTAAGAAAAATAGAACAAAAATCGATGTAGTTATTAAAAATGGAGCAAAAAAAGTTATTTTTATTTTAATTCAATAGAATGTCGATATATCATTGCCAAAACTTTATCACTAATTTCTGGCGAGCTAAAGTTCATAGGATCAGATATGGTGGACGACTTGAAATTTTGGTAACCTGTGAAATGTGTTTTTCTTTGCATTATAAAATCTGCAATTTATTGAATTAATTTTAAGTTTATTAGAATTTTTAGTTTTGAAGACTTTTAGTGTGTTTAGTAACTATCTATAAGATTGTGAGATTAAAGTTTCAAGCACTCATGTGTTGTAATGGTCAAGTCAAAGTTTTGCATTGAGGGGGGGTAGGGTATCAGGCGCATTAGATTTTCTATGCAATAATGCTTGGAAAAATAATTTAAAAGGAAATTTTCGAGAATCGGAATCGAGAAAAACATTTATCGTGACATCTCTAGAAAAAACTTCTTTTAAAACACCACATTTAAGAAATCTATTGGCTTACAGCACAATGGTTTAAAATTGTAAGCCAAGGGGAGTAAGGGATTAAAAGAAAATCACCTCCCCTTTAAATAAATAAAAAAAGGGCACCAACTATTAAGTTGTCAAATCCTTTTGTTAGGTTTGTTTAAACTAGTCAAACATTATCAGTAAAAACAATTGACCTTTCTATGAATGTTAGTTATGTGTTGTGTTTGCAAACAGTATGTATGTAATAAAATTATATCTTCTTTATTTGTATTCCCTTCTCCTTATTTGATTGTATCGATATAACAAAACAAGCATGTCCTTCTTCCCTAAAATTAATATGTTGAAATTAAAATCATCACTGGTGCCTCAAGAAAAGGGATGTACTAGAATTTTAAAATTTCCCAACAGCATAAAAAACTAAAGCTCAAATTATAACATTTAATTTAAAAGGACGAGAACTATATTATGCAACCCAATTGTACCGAAAGGAAAGCATAACTTAATGAAGACTTATACACAATGATGGCATTATAAAGAATTTAATTTATACGACAGTATATCTAAGAGACAGCTGCCTGGTCACGAAGATTTCTATAAATTAATATTGTATTTTTTTTAGCTCATATGTTTTTAATTAAGTGAAAAATGATAAACCAGACATAGTTATCGAACCTGAGACCTTTAACTTTGCACGCTAATGCTCAACCATTGGTTTGTCTCCTATCCAGAGCTATTTTTCACTAGCTGTTATGTTGGTATATTTTAACATAAGTGTCGTAATAGTGTAAAATAATATAATGTAAGTGATAGGCCTGGCCTGCTGATGATGGGGAGATCGAGGTTAGAACCTCGGTCGGGTCTACTCAGGGTGGTTTTCCCTAAATGGTTTCCCACTCTCCTTCCAAGCAAGTGCAGGCAGATTCCCTCTAAAACGATTCCTACCTCATCCCTATCCCATTATAGTAATGGTCATCTAATATGCTTACAACCTGAATAGATAGTAAGGCATGATGATGATAGTAATGGTAGACAGGGCAAGAAGCCAACCGGAGAGAAGAGCTAGGTTAGGTCTTGATAAACGAACAAACTTTCCATTTCTTCACACTTCCATCTTCTGATCACTTTCACAGTCACTGTAACTGTACTGTATTTTAACTGTGAAAGTGATCACCAGATGGAAGTGTGAAGAATATGTGATATTGCTTTCTTTCAAGACCTAGCCAAACTATTCTTTCAAGTTGGCTTTCCTTCCCCATCACATCACATTACATATCAAGTGTTTCCACACTCTCTTCCTATCTTTATAAGCTATCAGTCGATCATTGGTTTTTATATTTTAACACAAGTTAATGGATGAGAAACGTATCTAGAAGAAATATACAATCAAGTTTCATCAAAAATAAGGTTGGGAAAAGCACAGTGAAAATCACTTTTGGAAAATAGTTTCAAGTCCAACTTTGATCTCCCTCTTATCGATAAGCCACTTTGTGATGAGTCTAATCCCTTAGCATGCGTGAGCATGAGTGTGGGTAATGTTCTCAACTAATAAAACAAACAAATCAAATGATTGCAGAGAGCAAGGCTACAACTCTAGGTGTGTGTGTGTGTGTGTGTGTGTGTGTGTGTGTGCGCGCGCGTAAAGTAAGATTACTTTTATTGAAGTTTAAATAAGAGACTCTTGACTAATTAAATTTGATAGGTTTATTTCAACGAGTCTTAATATCTTTCTGGGTTACATGAAAACATCAACTATGCTAATTGAACAAGGATGAGAGAGAGAGAAAGGTAGCATTTTCAGAGAAAATGTACCCACATTTGCATGAAGGTAGAATGGGGAAACCATTTCGAAAAGAGACACTCTCATTATGCCCGAATTGGATTCGAACTTCAATCTTTCCAACACTATAAATTAATTTTAACATGAGAGTGACGCGTTGGTACATGCAGGCACCTATGTGAGGATTTGATAGAAAACTATAATTTGATTAAAATTGATGTTTTAGGAATTAATGAGACTAATGGCTAAGTATGTGCACGATGATAAAAAAAACCTCCTGTATACATAATCTATTTCCAGCCTGTGGTCAGGTCAGTTTACTAAAATGCCTTCATCTTCCTCTATCCTTTCACCATTCTTATCCTCTCATTTGCACACTTGATATTATTTGCTCCTCGCATCTTTCTCTTGGTGTCCCTTGCGGTCTTGTTCCTAAATACTTTATCTCCATCATTCTCTTAGGTATTATCTACTTTCTCCTCCTGTACTACAAATTTAAATGTAAATGTATGCAATTTAAATGTTTTATAAATGTGTTTACTTATTAAAATACCATTTTAAAAAATATATAAATATTTTACAAAAATTACCAAGTTAATAGCAACGATAGGCCTATAATATATTTTCACCAAAATAATTATCGTGCGTCTTAAGGAAATAAAGTTTTATAGCACATAGTTTTAATGTCTCAACGTGCTAGCAGGGTATTTAATTTAAACAAAGGCCAATTAACGCAAAATGTTTTCAAAAGAACCATAAAATAAGTTGTAATTAGATATAAAAATGTTATAGTAATATAATTAATTTCAGTAATTCAATTTTATTTTCGAGCTTCTATTGAACTCTTCTATAGTATAGTGGCTTGTGACTATGCCAACATAAACAATGATGGTTTTATACTTTGTGGCTGTTATTTATATCTTAATGGATTGTATGTTAATTTTAGCATTTGCAAATGTGAGTATCTGGTAACAATTTTTTTTTATTATTTGCAAGTATAGCTTCAACATATTAACGACATTGCCTACTTGGTGAATTCAAAGCTATTTTGCAAAGCAGGCTGCATCTTAATTGTACATGCTTAAGCACTTTAAGCACTATCACACTTTAGACGTCAAATGCATGAAATATAAAAGGCAGGAAGAAAATTAGTAATCCAGCCTATTAGGCCTCTTGGTTAGGATTTATTATTAGGTGTTCTGTCTTGCGACAGGCCCATTCATTTTGTGAGTGAACTTAGACTGCCAATGCACCCTGTCTTCTGATTCCTCCTTAGCTCCCAGAATTTTCTTCTTTCCTTTAAGTCATCCAATATGTGAATCTTCCTTCTTCCTAAGCTCCTATTTCCTTCAAACTTTCCTTCTATGATGTCGTGCAAAAGGAAGTTCCTCCTAAGGATGTGTCCGATCCAGTTTGCTTTGTACCAAAATATCACATCCAAAATGGTTCTCTACTCACCCACTCTTCTTGGGACTTCATTTGTCAACCTGTCTGTCCACCTGATCTTCTAAAGTCTTCTCCAGCACTACATTTCAAAGATCTACAAGTATTTCTTTTCAATTTTCATAAGAATCCAAGTTTCTGCTTCATAATGTAGCTTCAAATGTAGCATTTCATCAGTTTCTTTCTCTTGACTATCTGCTGATAATACATCCCCTCTTTGGTTGACAAGTATACATTCTCACTCTACTATTTGTGCCTAGATAGCATTGATTTTCATTTGAAATTAAGATTTTTCTTATTTCCTATTCTAGATAAACATTCGGTTCCACAGACCTTTTTAATTTACATCCTGCCAGGAAGATTCCTACAGTCCATTTTCATGACTAAGCCAATTAGCCTTAGCTGTGGATGATATAAAAAAAAAGTGTTAAAAAAAACTACCTACTTTAAGATAAAAAACCAGCTTGATGACGATGTAAGACTAGTTTTAGAATTATTTCAGAATTTATGGTTTTTGGTTTCAGTTTTATGTCTTAAAAACTCTTCGAATAAAACATGAATATATAAGATGGAAAATCCCATCTTGACTTGCTGTTACGCCACAAATAGGCAATGTTGTTAACATATTTTATGCATGCACTACAGTTATAATAAATATCTAGATAATTCACATTTATTACTCAACAGTTACAAATTTGTTTTATATTTAAACTGGTGGATTAAATAGCTAAGCTATTATATTTGTTAGTTACGGTTAAAGCTACATCTAAATATTATATTCTTTAAATTGGAAAACAATTGTAATAGTACTATTGGCAGCAATAAAGCCAACTACCGGATCGAAGCTGGCTGTGTTATCTGATAGCTCGTTAACTCAATTGATCGTTCATTTGTAGCTGACAATTTCCCACGCCCATCGCAGCCTCTTTCTTAAAATATGAATGGAGAATGACCCTGGACGATTCCTGTATAGCTCAGTGGTTAGAGCATTGGTCTACTAAGTCAAAAGTCCCGGGTTCGATTCCCGTGTCCAGGTGTCATTTTTAATTTTAATCAATACATTATATTTAAACTGATGCTGAAGAATAGTGTATACATCGAGCCTGAGATGGATGTCTCTTGCATATAATGAGGGTTGTATAAGATAATATGGCTATTCTTGGGGTCAAACTATCTTCTGGTAAATCATTTAATGTGTGGTTTCAAAATTTGATTTTTATAAACAGGGTGGAGGCGTCTTGACCACCAACTAACTACCCTTCTCCCCACTAATAATTAACCTGCTTCAATGGCCGAACAGTCTGAAGCATCACACTTGTGTTAGACTGGCCTGCTAAAGACGGGGAAATCGAGTTTCGAATGCCGGTCAGGACTATTAAGGGTGGTTTTTTCTAAATGGTTTCCCGCTCTTCTTCCATGAAAAATCAGGTAGATTGCCTCTAAAATGCTTCCATCCTCACACCTACCCCATTAAAGTAAATTATCATACATACGTATAACCTGAACAGGTAGTAAGACACGGTGATAAAAAACAAAAAATAAACTTATATTTAATAAAGATTAAAATGCATCTTTGAAATGGGACTGTCAAATCCTTAAGAATATTTGAGATTTGAGGTTCAATAAAATATTGTATATGAGTCTCAAATTCTTTAAAAAGATCTTTTATGATTAAAATTTATTTTTGCACTCTAATAATGCTTATTGGTGGTTCAGAACCAAAATAATTATTGGACAAACTCAACAACCAGACCCCAGACAAGTAATTTAACACTTAACTGAATGTTGTAAGGAATGGATTATAAGAAATAATTTTAACATTTAGTTACTATTTCTATTTTCTATTATTCCATTATATTTCTATTTCCTCTGAAGTTTATAATTTTTTCCATGATTTGTATTCAAATTTGTAAAATAGTGAATTCAACCTCCCTCATTATTATTATTATCATAGTCGTTTGTTGTGATGGATCAACACATTTAAAACATCTTCTCCCACCATTTACTGGCTACAGCCCCGCATACACTGTATCAAAGTTATTATTTCTGTACTTATTTTTTGATTGGGAATTTTAAGGGCACTTTTAATGTGTGTGACAATGTACATTTTGCTTATCAAACAAATTATTTGGTCTTAAAATGTAACCTAAGAATTTGACACATTTTATAGCTTTAAACTACAGTAAAGTTAGCTTCTTATTATTTTAGTTTTTATTACAATCATTTGAGATCTTTAAGGTGCCCCTACAACGTTGGGTGCACTATATTATTTTTCTACCTTAGTTATGTCTGTTGTATATTCTGACAGATTAATATTTGTCAAGGTATTTTTTACCCTGGAAAAATATTAAAATAGTGAATACAGCTGTAAAGAAAATCCACATAACAAAATGACATCCACAAATATGTAACAATTTAAAACATGTAGCAAGCCACCCTTAAAAACAACTTTTAAATAAATGCACGTCATAAACAAAACACAATGCTTCAATCTACTGATAATAAGTAACATTAGAATCTTTTGATGTCAGATATGTGAAGCCTTCCTATAATGATCGAAGTCAATTTTGTTTTCTCATTGAGATTTAAATGTGGTTATGGCTTTAAAATAAACCACTCATTAATAAAATAAAGAAAATCTTGTTTTAGCACAGGTTGAAGCTGATGTAGACTTAAGTGTGAACACCCGAACCAAAAGAAGAATACCGCCTGACATAAGACGTGAACGGCACAGAGAGGTTATATCGAGGAGAGCTAATTCAATCCCAAAATCATTCGGTAAGAACGAGCTACTTAATAACCACATCTTTTGTATTTTAAAAGAGTAGTGTAATTTGTTTCTCTATTAAAACCATGACATGTGTGACTAAAACATGGGAATTCGCTTGAATCGGTGGCCCTATGCTATAACGGGTCACTTCTCCATTTGGACTGGACTGTCGGTGATGGGAGATCAGGGTTAGAATCCCAGTCAGGTATACTAAGCTTGTTTTTTTTCTAAATATTTTCCCACTCTCCCTCTAAGCAAATATGAGTACATTTCCTCTAAAAATTACCTTCCTCATTCCTACTCCATTAGCTTAATCAATATTTATGTATAACCCAACTGGGTGCTAATATCTTGTATAAGAAAACATAAAAATAAAACCTGGAATTATTGGCGTTCTCTATTAATGGAATAAACCTAGTTTGTCTCATATTCGGGATAATTATGCTCTCATTATTCTAATGTTTTGAGTCTTGTGTTTGGTAAAATTGTATTTGTTTTAAAGAGTGGGAACAGATGCCCATCCTGAACGAACCTGTAGCGGCCAACGCACGAAGCCATATAGCACACGTGCTCACGCGGCACAGATATCATGGCGCTCGCTCCACAACCTTCAGTACCACAAGAGATGACATAGATGACTTCTATTACAGTCCGACTCATAAACTATACACGCGACACAGGATGACCTTGGCTACCCGAAAATATATGTGAGTATGATGTTTCTTCCTTTTGATTGCTTTTCAACCAGCAGTAAAAGTAACAACGTTAAGGGTGCAGCCTACTCTAAGGGAAACATCCACACAATAAGGCATTTCTTATGGAAATGGCAGTCCTGAAGCTTCAAAACCACCAAAACCTTTTCAGATCGCAGCAGTTTACTACTTCTACTTCTACACACACTTCCATGACAACTCCTGCAAACAGTAAAAGGAGTGAGCCACAAAAAAACCAACCCACTACAGCCTCGTACAAGAGTACCCATATAACCCCCAAAGTTACCCTCCCAGTTGAATCAACAAGTCGAGCAAGCACAACACATGCGTCACAGCAAACTGCACAGATAAGTGGTACCATAATGTCTTCAAACATAGCCAGTCATCAGATCCCTTCAACAACAAAAGAAACAACTGTAGATAGCCAATGTTCTGACAATATACGTCATCAGGTAATGTGTCATAACAATACATATGCAGCCACTAGCATCAATACCGACCACGAGGAACAAGAACTAGATAAAACAATGGATGAATTTCCATTCTTAGATTCAGATATGTTTGCAGAAACAGAGACGACAACAATTGAATCAAAGCCAAATAAAACGGTGTCGCCTCTAATGAAACTGACTCTGACGACACCTTCACCAGAGCAGCCCAAAAGACTCCCAGGAATGAAAACTATGGACAGCAATGTTCCTAATCCTATTCAAAATTCTACTCTTTTGGAGATTGAAACATCGTTTGGTGACTTCTCCTTTGAGAGTGAAGAAAATGGAACGTTGGCTTGTTCTAACAATGAGAAAGAAGCAAAGAATCTAGAAGACACAGCAGGAAATGAAGGTAAAAATATATTTCAATTTTGCCAAGATGTCTGAAAGTTTAGTTACCATGACAAAAATTTTATATTTCCATGTTATGCATTATATATCAATTTTTTATCACATATTACTACCTGTTCAGGTTATATACATATATGATAATTTCTCTAATGGGGTGGGGATAAGGAAATAACCATTTGATCATTTAGCTTTTGGTTGGAAGTAGAGTGGAAAACCAGTTAGAAAAATTTACCTTTGGTAGTCCCGACCGGGATTCAAACCTCGATCTTTCTGTCTTCAGCAGGCCAGTCCAGCATGTGAATGACGCCTTAAACTATATGGCCAATGAAGCGGCTTATTACGCATTATAGATCTACAAATTTATTATTTTACTTTTTCCAGTTGAAAAATATGACAAATACAAAGATGGTAGTGACAACGCCCGTTGTTTCATCAATATGTGTCCACAACCGGAGGAGAATTTCCCCGTGCTCATGATGAGCCCTTGCAAGAAATTCCTGTTGCCTAAGTACAAGGAGTGGCTTGAAAGATGCGAGGAAAAAACTCTAACTTTTGTGGTGAACCACGGCCAACAGATCATCGCAGAGTGCCCTGGACACATGAATGGGTTCATGGATTTAACGGTATTAAGGATGTACGCTGGTAGGAAAAGAGTGGGGAGGGAAAAAAAGAGTTGCATTGACAACATTTCACCAGAGTTTTGAACTAAAAAAATAAATAGAGTTTATTATAATTAATTTTTAAAATAATAATAAGGTAGACCTTTCTACTAGGCCTGCTTTATTTTACATTAAATTGTATCTGCATGAACAAATTGGGTTTAAAAAATAATAAACGGGGGTGAATTAACTGATAAATGTTCCTTAGTAATGTTCAAGACAACTAACCATTCGGCAAACAAGAGGACTTGAGTAAACTTCTTTTAATCGCACAGGTGAAATGTTCTTCCCCTTCAGTGTAGCTTAGTATAGTAAAAACACTTAAGCGCGATTCACACATTCACCAAAAATTAAGAGCAGAATCTACTTTTGTGGGCGCAGCAATCCACACTCTAACAGAAATATTTTTAGGCTATGATTATGATGCTTTGCTGCACAAACTAGAAAAAAACAAACAAAAAAAAACATTACAGACATGTTTTATTTTTGAGTGCATAGAGAGATCTTTAAAAATAATCTCACGAGGGATGTTTTCTAATATTTGTATTGTTTCGAGAAACAAATCAAAATAGAACAAGAATACTACATACACTTTCCATTTAACAAGTTATTTCAAATCTCCTCACAACTGTAGACGTAGTCTGCTAACATCTCGTTTTGTATACAAATGCACACTGATTGAATCAGTTCATTTAGGTGCATGCACAGTGTTTGTGACAGTTGGTTTTGAAATTTGATTGGGCCCTCCAAGCTGATGTCCTACCGAAAAAGGAAAGCTAAAGTTATTTTAAGTTGTGATGAACAGACTAGGCCGATGGGTCTAAAATCTTGTGATTGTTTGAGAGCCCGTCACATGACCACGTTTCTGCTATGCTTTTGTTTTTTGGTGAATATGTGAATCCACAGTTACAAGAGCCAAACTTACAATATGGCCGGTTGTTATGTTACCCACACAGAAGGGCATGAGCTGATCTAGTTCGATTTGCCGGCGATGCAGAGGTCTGGAGTTCGAATCCCGGCCAGATGTACTGAGGATATTTTTTTTTTACATATTGTTTCTCACTCTCCCTTAATGCAAATGCCAGTACATTTACTCTAAATTCCATCTTTCTCATCCTTACTCAATTAGTTTAAGTGAATGGATACAGCTTGGACAGGCCGTAAATTGCAGATCAAGGAAAAACTATGTCTAGTAAAGTTTCTTGACCATTATAAACAAACAAAAAATTGAGCTAAGCAGATAACTCCAAAAACTTCTTTGGGGAATCATATAAGAATTCTAGATACCAAGTTTTAGCTTGATAAGTAAAACACTTTTGGCTCAAGGTCACAGAGACGTACAGCATGGTGGAAATTACTTTTTCAAGTTCATGGCGTCATAAAACCCCGACATCCATCAAAATCTTGAATTTGATTCTTTGACTATTACAGTACGTCTTTTCTCCTATGGGTCATGAGAAAATAAAATTGTTCTACAGTAATTATCTTTTAATAATTTCAGACTTCCATCACAAATGTGACATGTGTGGACGGTGATATGGTCCTGCCAGACAACAAAGGGCGGCTAACGTTCCATTGCTTCAACCCCATCTCTGAGAGTGTCTACTGGACTGGAGAAAGCTGTGGCCCCGGCCTAGTGGGACTCATCGTTCGGATAGGGTGGAGAGTTGGCAAGAAATTTAGGACCATTATTAAGGTTACACCTCGCGAAATATTTGTAACTTGTTTTAAGGATTCATTCATTAACATATACATTTTTTTAAACCTTTTTACTAAGTTTTAGTTTACAATATATGAGAAGAGTGTCTACCTTAGCAATTTAAATTAATATAAAACTATAAAACTTTCAATTCAAATAAAAACTCGATGATAGGCACTAAAATTTACTAAAAAAATAAATTCCTCCCAAAAAATGCGTTAATTACTTCATTAATGAAAATGATTGTGTGGGATTGTAGGCAATTTTTTTCACTTTTCCCAACCAGTGAGATTCAAAGTGTTCATCCTAGCGCTTTATAGTGTGTGATATCCTAATTACTAATTAATAACTAGGCCTGTATGGTAACTTCATTTTTATATCAATTTATCAAGAATCAAGATGGAATCAAAACTAAAAACCCTATTTTGTGTGTGTGTGTGTGTGTCCTTTGCCAACTTTTGATCTAATTAATGAAGACTAATCAATTCTCCCCATTGTTTCACTTTTGTTTCTTTAAACTGTTTTTAAAGTTTTAAAAAATTTGAGAGAGAAAATTAGTTTTTGAGATGAAGCAAGTTTTCTTTTTTGATGAGATCAAGACATTCTAAATCCTCAAACATATATGATAATAATAAATTAGTTACTACTATTTCTTGAAAAAATTTAATGATACAAATACCCCAACTTTTTTCGGCCTCTTCACCAAAAGAGAAGCTATTTTAATACAATTTGTGACAAAATGAATTTAATCAATATCAATAAACAAGCTGCAGATCATTTATCATTGGTGAAATGTGATTTCCCCCTTCACAGTGATGAATTAATGAATGGGGGCTGGGTGTTGTGCTTGTTATAGACTTACGCCAGTTTATAAGTCGTGTGCTGATATAACCGGTGGGATCAGAAAGTGCACGTTAGATAGCCTGAATAAAAAAATATTTGAAAAATGACACCTGGACACCGTAAGTGAACCTTGAACCTTTGGTTTAGCATGTCATTGCTCTACCACTGAGCCATTATGGCATTGACATGCTAAGCCAAAGGTCCCAGGTTCAATTACTGTGTCTATATATAATTTTTCAATGATTTAAAATAAAATGAATTTAGTTTTCAATAATCCCTATTAACTATTATATATTTCAGGTGTGCCACCATGAAAAATTCAGTAGCACTCTTTACACAATTCATGAGCTATATGGTACAGCAGACAGAGAGAAAGAACTAAGTATTGGAGAAAGACCTCCTTACCATATGGATGATTTTTATCAACATCTTGACATCAAAAGTTTTTACGAGAAGGGTACACAATTCAGTATGTTGAAACGACAATTAGGTTCTTCTGACTTGGCTGAGAAATATTTAGATCCAAAGGTAGGTTTTACATATGAGTAAATATCTGTGTCAATATTCACTGGGATTGGGAATAAAGGGAGTATGATTAGTAGAGGAAGCAAAGGTGAGATGGTATGAATATGTAATGAGAATATCAGAGTACATGAAATAGTAGAGGAAGAAAGACAGATGGTATGGATGTAATGAGGATGGAAAAGGAGAGAATACCAAAGATAATGGAGTATGTATGAAAAAGACCGCCAGGGATACCCAAAAAGAGATGGGAGGAGCAGATAACAGAAAGTGTGCGAGTGAGAGGAGAAAAATGGAAGTGATTAAAAGAGAAAGATTGGCGGAAAGAAAGGAGAAGATGAAGGCATTTTACTAAACTGACCTGGACACAGGCTGAAAAGAGATGATTATGATATAATCTAGTTTAAATTTAATATACATATTATATATACTGTGTTATAATATTATATATTACATAGTACCAATAGGCATTTGAAACAAAACTGAAATGCTTCAAGTATCCCAGTCTTTCTATGCCCATTCAAATAAAGCTTGTAATCTAGTTTTCTTGTGCCAGGTTTGGGTCTAATTATTAAACAAATTTAGGTTTGTGAGCTATTATATAAACTAAAAAACTAGTACCACATAAATGGGTAAACAGACTAAAGCGACAGACTTGTCTAGTCTGGATGAACTGATGATGAGGAAGGTCAAAACCTGGCCGAGTATACTAAGATTTTCTTCACTTTACCACCATATATATATATATATATATATATATATGCAGATATATGTCCTCTAAATTCTACTTTCTCCCTATTCCACAAAAACTCCATGGTGTCAGCCCGCAACTGAGCCATACCGACCAAGCGGCCACCAACTGTTGGTGAAGATGGAGCCAACTTCTGCAGATAGAGGGTGTAATGTGGTCAGCACAATGAACCCTCTGGCCATTAATCTCAGTTTTCTATAAAGGAGCCACTACTTATTCATTCAGCTAGCTCCTCATTTATCCTCACAAGGCTAAGTTCACCTCGTTATAGACCCACTGCTTCACAGAAAATCTTGAAGTACCGAGGATCAAACCCAGGACCTCTAGATTTGTAGCCAGGAGCTCTAATCAATAGATCTAAGAGGCAGTCCACTCCTATTCCATTAGTGTAAATATTAAAATAGCTAGGATAGGTATTAAGAAGAATCACAAGGGGGGGAAAAAACCAAATACTACAGCAAGTCTTTTTCTCAGAATGATGACTTGGTCCTGATCTGTTGTGAGATGGCCCCAGTACAAGACTTCTTGTTCAACAGTTGGCAACAAACGGCGTATCACTACATCAACACTGCCCCAATGTGGAAGTCAATTTATCAAGGCAATTGGAGAATCATTGAGGAGACTGCACGCGCCTATGCAAAGAGGTGAATTCCTTTTTTCCATTTGGGCGGGCCGTAGAAAATAACAGTGAACCAGATTATTCAAAACCTTGTTCTGATCAATATTTTTTAAGGTCGAGTAGAAGCGAACGGAAGTTAAGATCTGTCTTATTAGAGTTTTTATAACGGTGGCATGCAAACCCAATGGGAAAGTACCATTGAGAAAACATAGACGGGTGGATAACATTAGAATTAGACCTGAAAGGGTGAGGGTATAGTGAGCAGTAGCGAGACGTCAGGGTAGGTAGGATATTTTTGTTAAATAATTTTGTTGAGGCTTTGTCTTTGGAAGAAAAGTTCATGTAAAAGAAAAAAATAGCAAGACCAAAATTAGATATTCCACAGAAGTTATAGCAAAAAATAAATATATATATATATATAATAATAATAATAATAATAATAATAATAATAATAATAATAATAATAATAATAATAATATTTATTAGTACTACTACTACTACTAATAATAATAATAATTATTATTATTATTAGTACTAATAGTAATAGTAGTAGTTTGCCAGCACTGTATTATATAACTCCATAAAAATCCCATTTTCGTCATAGATAAGTGTTTCCCTTTATGAGTGTTTATTACTCAGCTTACTCAAAACTTATCATCACACTTTGGCACTGGTACTGAGGTAGACTGGTTAGAACTAGCCAAAGATAGGGATAGATGACATACTTTTGTGAGTGTGGCAGTGAACTTTCGAGTTCTTATCGTCAGAGAATAAGTAGAGCATATGAGAAACATTTTAAATTAAGAGAAAAAGTCCTGATCAAATTCTGTGATCTTTATGATGTAAAGTGTTCATCTCAGGAACCGATGTTTGTGGGTTCAAGCCCAGCCGAGGTCGACAGATTTTTCTTGAGTGATAAATCAATAGCACAACTTCCTTCTAAGGAGAAGTAAAGCTGTTGGCCCCATGTCGATTGTGGCATATAAAAGAATTCTGTAAGATATGTGAAAAATATCTTATCTGGCAAAATTCATAGGTCCTTTCACTCTTGCTCAGATAAATTCTCATGTGCTAATAAAATCAGTCAGTTCAGAAAGTGCACTTGTTAAATACCTCGAATGAATAAAAGTAAAATGAATTATTGCCTAATGCCTTGGAAATACATAATAAGACAGTGTAGAAACATTGTACAATAATGTAAAGTAAGTGATGGCGAAGGAAGCTAACTTGAAAGGATCGTTAGGTTAGGCCTAGATAAGAACAAACACACATCCTTCTTAATTTTTTCTTACACTTTTAACACTTTCCACTTATTCATACTTCAAATAAATAAAACAAGTATTTAAGATCCATTGGGACTTCAATGTGTAGAAAATTATTATGGTCAAAATAGTTTTTTGCTATAAAAATGGTAAAAACATAGATTTTAACTCTCATTCCCTTCCACTAGTCCATCTTCCTTAGCAAAATAAATATTTTTTGAAACACACAAAAATGTTCCACAAAACAAGATTTTAGGTGTAACTCATATTAATTATTGCTGTCATTATCCCAAATTGATTTTAAATATTTATATGAAAAGTAGAATATTGAAAACATTGAATTACTTGCATACATTTCTTAAGAAATGTTGACATTTTCTCATAAATAATATTTTAATGTCTCTGTACAGATGGAGTTTGGAGCGTCTTGAGGTTTGGACAGGGACTTACGAGGTGTTGAAACTCCCCAATAAAAATGGAGGACTCATTCCAATTTATTTGTCTGTAGACGCAAAAGACAAGAATAAGTACATTGAAGTGCCCAAGTATTTTTGGAAGATATTATACGATGCATTATCTAACTCGGGAGTTGCGATAGTAATTTCTAACAACCCTTTTATCAGCAAAGAAGACCGAGAGCAGCGGCTATGTTCAGATGACATCAGTCACAAAATAAACAAGTGGTTGGAGGTCGTAGAGAATGAACCAGACAAAGGTTTGGTACATTGCTGTGTGATTATGGATTTGATAACAAAAATACCAGATCTACCCAGCACGTTTCTCAAGAAGGATCTAACCAACCTGGACATAAGGTTATTTCCGAACCTCGAGGTAAAGCTAGCTAATTGAGGTATCAAAAAATAAAAGTTTAAGCCCATGCCAATCTGAAAGTTTCAGTTTTAGAATCTGAATCTCTGCTTACCAATATTTCTGAATTGGAGATTTTAAAATAAAAAAAGTTTCAAATTAAATCTGAAACTAAATGTTACACTAGAATGATTTACCTGCCAAGTGACTTATCTGAAATATTATGATGAAATTGTTGGTTATATTTCAATAACGGATTGATTCTAGTTTCTATAAAAATCTATGTAAGGGAAACCTCTTTTCACTTTTTCCTTATAGATATATATTATATATTTGCATATAATGTCCTTTTCTTGTATTTGTCCTTTATGTTCACCTTTAATATGTTCCTAGCCAAGTGTCATATCATTCTTTACAAATTTCTTTTTTCTCCCTTTTGTATTTTTTTGTTTCCTCTTTTAGGAAGTTGCATTACGCGTGTATTTATTTTATATAGAATTATTATTATTTATTTATTTTTACTTAGAAATGACTAATTGGTGTGTGTAGGCCTGCTTGGAAGAAAAGGAGAGGTTATCTAAAGCCGAGACGGGGTGGGGGGCTGCCTGGATTTGATTATATTATATCGGTGAGCAAGTTTCCACCTATAAAGCTGGGAAGCATTACAACTATTGGGGAGGGCTCGTATTACTCTAGTACTATAGTACAAGTCAAATTTTAAATTATGTTTGGGTATGAAGTGTTACTGGTTTGTCAGGATCATTGTGGTTGGTATCAAAATGGTGCCTGGATTCATTTGCTGTCTAAGTATTCCTGTGGTGAGGCCTATGTATTCAGCAATGTAGTAGTTGTATTGTAACTGGTATATAAGATTTTCTGTGGAGGAGTCAATGGCGTTTCGTTGGGTATTCCATTTGTGTGAGTCCGCTGTAGAATGAGGTGGAAGGTTGGTGAATTTTACAAGTACTGCATCTCTGTTGCGTGGGCTATTGTTTGTTGTTTGTGGCTGGGTCGGAGAATTTAGGGTGAACTAGAATTATGCAGAGATTTGAGGGACGTTTGAATGTGATTCTTGGAGCAATGTTGAGAAGATTTTGTATGAGATGTGATG
This sequence comes from Timema genevievae, assembly GCA_902155825.1. Taxonomy (NCBI): domain Eukaryota; kingdom Metazoa; phylum Arthropoda; class Insecta; order Phasmatodea; family Timematidae; genus Timema; species Timema genevievae. Next base: position 212,530 of record CABFWO010000361.1, on the reverse strand, counting down.
AGGTTACGATATTGTAGCCTGTGTTCAGGATAGATCTAAGTTTGTCTAGTCCTTCATAATACTGGGTTGTGAGCGGTATGTCATTTGAAAGATTGTTTTTTGATGGGCTATTGATCCGATAGGGCTTTGTTTGATTGTTAACTATGTGTTTAGGGTATACTCGGGCTGTGAAAGCCTCGAAAAGTTGTTGACATTGCTTGTTAATGTCCTCTTCTTCAGAACATATACATTTGGCTCTTATAGCTAGGCTATAGGGTGGAGATCGGTTTAGATGAAGAGGACAGTTGTTTTGGAAACGGAGGTGCTGTTGATGGTTGGTGGCTTTGGTGTTTATGTTTCCCTCATGAAGGTTCAGTTCCAGATCCAAGAATATGGCATGGTCTTGTGAAATAAAGTGATAGAATTGTAGAAAAATAAAGCAAAATTAAAAGTAAAAACACTAACAGATATTTACTCAGACTTAAATATTTTTATGCTTTTATTGCATCTTTCTCAGGAAGTAGTAATATATATATATATTTTTTTACTGGAGAAGCTTCCTATTGGTTATAACTTTCAAAGCGTTACATAATGCTATTATCTAATGATATCAGTGGATGATGTTAATCAGCTGATTAATGGACAGTTGAAAGCACCCACTGGGGCAAGAGGAAAATGTTGCGAGAGGTTAAGCAACAACAAACTGTCTAATGGTGGAATAAAAAATGGTGTAAGCAAGAATAATTAGTGAAACCAGATACACATATGGAAAGGATTTTAATGTTTTTATGAATTCATAGAAATAACAATATAAATGCAGTATTAGTCACTTTTTTCATGCGAGTTGTTTGTGATTTTTATAATTTATAATAGGAAACATTTATACGATTTAAAAAAATAATATACAAAGCCCTGTAAAATATAGTATGTTTAAAATAAAACTATCACTTTTTGTAGTTTAGAATTACAATTTAATTACAAAAAAATACAGTGAGCGCACTTTGCGCAATCACTTTTTCTTAGGGGTGTGTGACTACTCAAAAATTCAAGCTCAAGTCGAGTTTTAGTAATTGTTTAAACTCAAGACAGCTTTTACAAAAATTGAAAAATTTGAGTAATTGGAATTACCAATTTTATCGTGAAAATTCTGAGTTTAGTAAATTGTTTTTAGTTCTAAGATATTATTTTATAGCAAATAGAGTTGAGTTCCTCAATATTTTCTTTTGCCTGATTAAAAAATATACAACATGTAAAAGTACAGCACAATCTTGTTAGTCTGAGCCTAAAATTGCCTAAAATTGTCAAGGATGTTCAGATTATCAAGAGATGATATATTTTTTTTACACTACAATTAACTAATTATAAGCTATTAACAGTATTATTATTCTTAAATGAACCCATATTTGTCTTTGAAACACATTCTCGTATCTTTACAGAGTCTATCTTTATATGAAAAATAGTAAGCATACTTTGTAGCTAGTTTTATTAACATCACACCTTATCGCTCATTTCTGTTCTAGGCTTAACGTGTTATGGTTTATTTTGTTCAACAACATTTCACAATCAATTCATGTAAATAAAAAAGTACACTAGCAAGACAAAACATCAACAGCAGGTTATTGTGGTGAGGCAAAGAGACCTTGAGACCTTGTGACCTTGAGAGGGGTTCAGATTACCGCAGATTCCGATTAGCAAGAGAGTGCTGAGTATTAAATTTGTTTAAAAATCTAAAATTATGTGATTATAATTTTAACTTTTCACAAAAAATGTCAGCTTAAAATATTTCTAGTACAAATACTGATCTATATTACTAAAAAAACTACGAAAAAACAACCAATTTAATGTTTTTATTGAAACTCAACTCGACGTGAAAATTAAAGATGTTTGCTTGCATATCCCTCTGTTAGATAATGAAACAAAACAGTTCTGCCAAAGTTAAATGTAGTATTCTGATGGCTTCAACTATTCTCTGACGAGAAAAGAACTACAATTATGTAAAACTAATGTGATAGCCAATTTTTTTACACTAAGAATTATTCAATATTTTACTGATAATTTACACACTCAATTTTGTTTACAAAATATTTTGAAAGGTGAGACATTGCATGTTTCTAAACCACTAACACAAAGTTATAAGTGTCTCTATGAGGAAAAGCTCTTTTCGCTTTATGAGGTAATTGTTATATTGGAAAGAAGGTACAGGAAAGGTGGATAGAAACATATAAAAGGAAAGAACAAAATATGGCTTTTAAAATGAAAAGAAGAACACAGTTCACACTTTATATTGCTGCCAATGGATAAAGAGATAATGACTGCCTCTTGAAGAAAATCGATTGTTACCGACTTTCCTGTATCTTCTTCCAAATATATGCAAATCTGAAAGTTTCAGTTTTAAAATATGAATCTCTGCTTACCAACATTTCTGAATTGGAGATTTTAAAATAAAAAGGTTTCAAATTAAACCTGAAACTAAATGTTTCACTAGAATGATAAAATATAAAATAAATATATACATTTAATCAGACACGTATGACACCAAACCACATTAATACGTAATACGTCATGGAGTAAATCTGTTGGTTGACTCTGCGTATGAGCGATAGCATTTCTTCGACAACAGGACAGGTCCTGGTGTGGAGTGCATTCAAAACGAATAAATCCTGTTTAGAAAAACTCAAAGTTAAGCTACTTGAAAGTTGAAACATTCCAATTTAAAAACACACCTGTTGTTACATTTTTAATACTCCTTTAGTTTTTTTATTTATATATTATGCAATGCAATTTGTGAAGCTATAGAAGGTTAAGATTTTATCGCAAGGACAAGGATTAAACTGATAATTTAGATTAAGTTTCTGCAGCTAATAGATTTATCAAGACGTTCTACTGTAAACCTGTTGTGTCTCAACTCCAAGTTCTGTATTATTACTCCATACATATCTAATATTTTTTATCGCCACGTCTTACTTCCTTTTCAGGTTTTACGCATTTATCATAATTACTATAAAAGGGTAGGAACGAGAAAATAAGCATTTTAGAGGTAATATATCCTTATTTACATGGAAGGAGTGTGAAAATCCATTTAGGAAAAAACCATCCTCAGTAGACCTGACTGGGATTCAAACCCAGACATCCCCACCATCAGCAGGCCAGTCTAACAGAAGAGTGACACCTTAAACCATTCGGCCACTGAAGCGGGTTGATTACACCATATAAATGTGAATAGGTTAATAATAGGGGGGAGAGAGTATGGGAAAATCACACATAAAAAACCACTAGGATTCAGACATCTTATTAACTCTCAAAACCGACTCTGAGTATTACGAGAAGAGAAAAATACTACGTTTTGACAGAAATGTTAAAATGGATAGGAAAAAGACGGAGATTTTTTTTTTCTTTACAAGAATTTACCGGCTTAATTCTGTTAAAGGTGCCTGGGAAAGCCAAGCTGAGTCTATATAAGTTATATCTTGTCTCCATTCTTACGTACAGTTTAGACTTGCACAGTAAATAAGAAAAGAGCTGAGTAAGCTGCAAGCATGTGAAATGAAATTTTTTAAGAAGCCCTCTGCAGAAGACACGGAGAGATAGAATAAGGAACGAGGATATGAGAGAGTAGTTAGGAGTGAAGGACTACATGGAGGAAAGGTTGTCATTAAGACTCATGTGAGAAGAATGGAAAATACCAGAACATCCCGTGTATACATGGAAAGAGAGGTGGGGGCAGTAGATCAGTTGGATAACCTAGAAGGAGGTGGGTGGACCAGATAAAGGAAGATGTAGAGAAGAAAGGAGAGGGTTGGAGAAAAGTAATGAAAGGAGAAATGTTCCTGGACAGACAGCTTTAAAAAGAGCGTGTTCGCAAACACCCTACCCGGCAAGCTGAAGGGGTTCCACAATTATGAGCTTCTGGTGTTAGAATTATTAAGGCAACCTTCGAGTAAAAAACATTTGAAAACCAAATATGTAATCAATCTTTTAGGCCTACTCATATATTAAATAATATCAATAAACATGTTATAGCATCTTAATTATATTAATAAATCTAATAATTCTTTTCTTCAGACAGTAACAAAGTGTACTTTCTGAAAGAAAAAATTAGTATGAATGAAAATGTAACTACTATGCAAGTAAAATATACTGTTACAAAATATCAAGATTTTAAATTTTAGCCAAACAAGATGAATGTACAAAAAGAATAATATCTTCTTAATAAGTTTAATAATTTTAATACCTATGTATTAAAGTACTTAATGCAATAAGTAAAAAAAAAAAGTTTAGTTACTTACATGGCTCAATATCACCAGATTTTAGTATTTCAGTCATCAACCTAAAAAAAAAGTGACATAAACAGGGGGCAAAAAAAACTAAATTTTATAAATAGAACATACTAATAATAATTATATTATATTTTGAAGAAGGTACAGGAAAGGTGGATGGAAACATATAAGAGGAACAAACTCAATATGACTTTCACAATGAAAAGAAGAAGAGTTCACACCTTTAACTGCTGCTATCAATTATTGTGTTCTATCTCTTTAAGAAAAACCTCTTTTCACTTTATGAGGTAGGTAATTGTATTAAAATATGGATTTGATAGTGAAAAGAGGTTTTCCTTATTGAGAGAGAACACAATAATTGTTTAAGATAACAGTCTACTTCAATTTGAAGCTATAGAAGAAAAAAACAACTATTTTAGTTCAAAATATTTACAATCCTGAATATTGAAACTGAATCCTAGCAAATTGTTAGAAATTTTAATGATTTACAAATAGACCTGCATTACACAATATAGGCCTAAACTATAAATTAAGATTTATTTCAATCATGCTTTCAATTTTAATCAACCTCAACCACCCCTCGCAAAATACTGGTTAAAATCCAGCCAAATTAAACAATCTAGACTCATATTATAGTTTAAAAATCAAACCAATCATAATTTGAGTGTATTTTAGATATTTTTAAAAGTGTTGATAGAATGAGTTAAGTTTCTAAAAAAACATGTGAAATAAACAAACAGATTAGGGCTAGTTGTTACCTTTTGATTAACTTTAACCTTCATTGAAGGATTATAATTTATTTTAATAAGAAAGCAAAAATAAAAATGCAAACAGATTTTCTGCTTAGCAATTAAACATACATTGGAAATAGTGATCTCAATAATGCCTAAGTATGATTTATTATTATTTTCTTTTATATCTACTATCTATCTTCACATAGAAAAAAGAAATATATTCGATTCTTGCGATATATCGATTTTTGAAAATACATTCTATTTAAAACACAAACATATTTTCGACTCTTGCAATATGTTATTAATTTCCATTTTATTAGGTAAGACAACAATGTTTGAATATTTTTACATTTTACTTCAATAACATAATTAAAAAAATAATAAACTCTTAATTAAAATGTATTTAAAACAAATTATGAATTAGAAAATCATTATTTGATTCTTAAAACTTGATAGAACTTACTAAGTGATTAGATTTCCTGAATCGATTTCAAACAAACGATCAATATATAATATGTAGGCCGGTAGGCGTAAATAAACAGTTTTATTGGTGTCTTAACAGTTGACAGTATTTATTTTTCATGAAACCCAACAAAATATCTAACTTAAGGATCATATGAAATAAATTGGGGTCCTTTGCATAGTTGTAGATAATTAAAACCAGTTGGGTATTTAGAATTAACAGTCATGTTTATATTTTAATCATCACTCTGGCGAGTAAACACATACGTCATGGTGGCTGACTTTGTATCGTGTGTAGTGTGTTCTTATTTCTGTTAAATAAAAGCCATAATTTGTTTTATTTCTTTCGAGTTTATTAAAATATTTACAAGATTGTTCGTGAGGTGAAAGTTTCAGAAGTGAGCTTGCGCTGTAACGGTCGAGTCCAAGTTTCCCATAGAGGTGGAAGGCACTTTAAATTTTCTAATCCCTAAATTTTTTTTTTTAAATAATGATTTTAATCATGCTTATCTCTTTTTTCCAACAAAATAATGATTACGGATTAAGTTGTGCTTTTCAAGTAGGCCTAGCTAAGTAATTTTTTAATTCAAAATATTATGCTTTGTTAATGACGACCATCAAAGCCAGTAAAACATCGAATCCTCGAATCTCGAATACTTGTCAGGATTAAGTGGACTCGTGGATTCGAAGATTCGAGTGGCCCATATCTAAATATTTTGAATAATTATCAAATAGAATCATATCATAGTTTAATATACTAAATTAATTATGCTAAATAAAAAGAGATACACATTAAAAAAAACCATTAGATTAGTTTTAGACTCAAGTCCTAAAAGTTATCATGTATAAATTTATGTAAATTCTTCAACAAGCTCATGCAACAATAGTTCACCTTGTCAAAGTTCAACGATAATGAACAACATATGTTAGTGATTATGGTGATTATAAACTATGACTTAATATATGAACAATATAATAATTAATAAGCATATACTTACTTCTCAAGAATTGTTATTAAAAATTATATTAACAAATTTTAGTCATATTGTGGGATTTGCAACAACCTAAAATCCTCTTGATATTTTTCTACTTTGGTTTGATTTGAGTTATTGAATCGAAAAATATAAATTTTGAATCGATATGGATACTAATGACTCTTCACTGACCCCTACTTTCAGACTAAAAAGAATGTACCTTATGTTATTAATATTCATCTTTAAAATTTTTTAGTGAACTGGTAAATGATTTTTATGATGCATTAAGAACTTGAGTTTTCATCTTAGAACAAAATATGCAAATAAATTTTTGTATTAAAACACAATGTATGAAGTTAGTTGAATATAAACAATCTACTAGCTTAAGTAGCTTTGATCTTAATGTAGAACATTAGCTACAATTCCTATCCAAGTGTATCATTTTTATTTACCAATTTCCTTTTTATTCCTTTTTTGGAAAGCTGTGTTGCGCGTTTCACACTCCCCCACTTATGAGTTCCGATAGAATGAAACCTAGGTCAATGGATTGGGCAGTGACAGCAATGTAAAGTGTGTTCTTTTTTTCAATGTAAAAGATATATTGTGTTCGTTCCATTTTATATGTATTCTATCCACCTTTCCTGTACCTTCTTCCAAATATATATTACAAACTACCTCAAAAAGGAAAAAAAGGTTGTCCTTTAAGAGAAAAATTATTATAGCGATGCTGCCAAAAGTATACCTCTTGTTCAGGCTAGCCTTGTTTGGATTGGATTATACGCATATGAACTAATTACACTAATTTGTTAGGGATGAGGAGGGTTTAATGAGAGAAAGTGTAAACAAATTTGTGTGGAAAACCATTTAGGAAACAATTAAACCTCAGTCAGTATACCCGATCCAGATTTGAAAGCCAATCTTCCCGTCATCGGCGGTCCAGTCTATTGCAAGTGTAATGCATTAAGCCATTCGACCATCGAAGCGAGTGATAGCCTCAAGGCTTATTAACACTATTAGTCAAGGAATGAGGAAAAATATTTAAGGAAAAAATACCCTCAATACATCTGGCTAGAATTAGAACTTGGACTTTGTTCCCTACAAACTATACCTGAGGAGGCTGACACCTTTGTCTGCGTGTCCACCAGTAAAGGTACTAGATTTTGTAGAATACCTACTGTATTAGACCCGTTTTATTTCCATCAGGAATATTTTATTTTCTCATCACACCATAGTAGTTAATTTTTTTATTTCCTTCCCTCTTCTAATATTTTGAAAATTGATTCAATATAATTGAATTGGTGCTACTGACCTTTCTCCTTTTGGCTCCCCTGTCTGGTGTCTCGGAGCTGGTGTAGAGCCTCTTCCTCTTGAAATGGTGAGGAAAATCGATCCCTTCTTCATGACTGGATGAGCCAGGGGTACCCAAGATAGTGTCCCGGTGCTTGTTGGCTTCCATTGTACGCGTCTCTCTACGCACAGGGCCTTCACCCACTGACTGAGCCAACATCTGGGTGGTTAAGAAATCCTAACAACAACAGTCAGAGTCTATTAGTAAAACAGTGAAATAGAAACAAAGAGGAAAAAATTACCATATCGGGCTTAATATAGTGTAATGTTATTTTAAATGTTTTTAAAAAAAAATGTACTTTCGAAAACTGTACTTGTATTTTATGTGCAGCCTAACATTTTTCACTGAAAAACAAAACAAACAAATCCCTGCAGAGGTCTATTGTGTACCATGCTGGAACTGTACTGGCTGACTCGTGGGAATCATTGTTTGTGTCTAATAATAAGTCTAAGGTAAAAACAAAAAGAGAGGATTTCTACCCTTCAGTGTCACTGAACTGGTATACCTCAGTTTTAGCTTTTGTGGTGCTGACTGACAGCTCACAGCTGACTTCTGACGGCTTTGAAAAGCTACCAGACCAAATTATGTATCCCTACGCCAAACTATATGGTCTGCAAATACTATGTCTTTATCAGTTGTCACTTCTGACAGTCAAAATTTAGGTATATACCTAACTGTTGACTGTCAGAAGTCAGCTGTGAGCTGTCAGTCAGCACCACAGAAGATAAAACTGAGGTATAATTCAGTGGGTCAATCTAGGACAGGTATACAAGTGAGTGAGTGTGTTGAAAACAAGGCTTCCTCGGTGTCTATAAAGTAAACAAGGGAATGAGAAGAAGCTATAATATGAATTTTATACTGAGAGCAATATGTGAGGCGCAACAAACAAATAACATACAGGCTGCTAAGAGGTCTGGTGTAGAACATTTCCAATATTTTAGGGTTGTGTTATGCGTGAGACTGTACTACATTCAGGCCAACACGATATATCATACTTCAGTCGTTTAGTCTGTAGCTGTTTATTTTGAGAGATATTATCAATACCTATAAAATAACACTAATATTGTAGTATAATGTTATCAATGTGCTTATTGGTGGTTAAAAAACAATATAATAATAGGATGAACTTAACAACCAGGCCCCAGACCAGTAATTTAACACTTAACTGAGTGTATGAATGTTATAATGAATGGCTTATAAGAAAGAATGTTAACATTTAGTTACTATTTGTATTTTCTGTTATTCTATTGTAGTTAACTTTCCTCTTGCGCTCATAATTTTTTTCAAAATCTGGCGGTAACTTAGTGATTCGGATTCGTAAAATAGTGGATTCAGCCCAACTCTTTTTAGTTACGGCCATTACTGTTTCCAGCCTATGGCCTGAGTCAGTTTCTTTTTATTCAAGCCATATATTTATTTTCCACTACTGGCTAGATAGGGCTGTCATAGCTTCATACACCTTATAATCTATCTTAAGACTGTAGACAAAAATATGTAAGTAGATTTAGGTCTCGAACTACCTTATAGATGTCGGGGTATATTTTATTAAATAAATAAATATCTTAAGTCTAGGACAGGCACAACATGCCCTGCCATTAATTTATTAATGTCAAAGGGTAAACCCATATGTTCATCAATTACAAATTTTCAGCCATGCCAGGAATAGAGCCCGGGACCCTTAATTCAATAGGCTATTCAATATGCTACCGAATGAGCTAAGGTGTTTCGACCCAACTCTAAAACTAGTGTTATTATTGGACTCACCTGTATGTGTTGAACACCTTCCTGCTGCATCTGTCTGGCCATAACGTTAACAAAATGACAGCTCTTGTTGTACATCACCGAGTTTTGAAACATTAACAAAACCTCTCTTTGAAACTCGGCCGAAGTTCGAATTATGCCATTCTCGACATTTCTCTTGATGACTGACAGGTCGACTGGCCTAAGAGAGGGGCAAACACAGAAAACAGATCTGATAGAAAACCTGGTCCTTTGACAATATTTCTGGTATAAACATCCTTTGAATAGACTAAACTGAAGCGTAAACTTTAAAGCTTGGGATATTTCGATTCCATTTTTACTCCAGAGCTTTTTTTTT
>CABFWO010000361.1:185482-202634 GCA_902155825.1 Timema genevievae | reverse complement strand
TTTTTTTTTTTTTGGTTCAATGACTGTCTGTTGGGATATCATTCACTATCCACTAATGAGGTGGATGAATGGTACATGAGGCAGTTTAATTAAAGTTTGTTCTGTTAGTGATGACGTGAGAATAACTAGAATGACCGCATGTTATCAAACAGAAACAGGAAGGAGGCATTTTAGAGGTAATTTACCCGCATTTGTAAGGAGAGTGGGAAACCATTTAGAAAAAACCACCCTCAGTAGAGCCGACTGAGATTTTAACACCGGTCTCGCCGTCTTCAGCAAACCAGTGTAACATGAGAGTGACGTCTTAGACCATTCGGCCACTGAAGCAGGTAGTAAATGTAATCACATTTATAGACAAGCAATGTGTCATAAACTCAATGCCTCAATGATTATTGACCGTGCATATGTGATGAACCAGGATTGTTCAATGGTAGAGGTTTGGTGTGTATGTTCTAAGGTTCAGAGTTTAATTGGCATGTTTAGGTTGTCACTAAAAAAAAAAAAAGAAGCAATATATTATGCGACTATAGTTTACCTGTGAACAACCATGCTATAACCAGGTGCTTGTTCATTTGTGATCGGGCGAAGAAATAGTGATGCGAATTTATGAGTGGCAATTCGATTGTAGAGAAGCATGATGGACTTTTTCCAAGCCTTGAACTCACGCTCTTCATCACTGAAATAGATAAAATAATAGTTTAGAAAGATTTCCACCCTCCCCCTTCTGCAAGTTTGTTTTGTATATCTATATAAACAATCTGTCTTTTCCTATTTATTTGAATCACTATTTAATTTAATTTCTCCCAGATATTCAATTACATAAAAACGCTTTAGGTGGGGATGTTAGAGGACACTAGAAAAGTTTTGGTTAAAAGAAATCAAATATTGCTTCAGTACAAACATAAAAGTTTAATTTTCTTCCCATAGTGAATCCAACAGTTCTTCAATATCCCTCAAGGGTGTCCTGGGATTTAATGACAACTTTTTCTCTTCATTTAAAAAGTTTATTATCTAATGATCTAATGCTGCTATGCTCATAATAGATATTTGACAACTGATGATTTCACCGTGTGAAGAAAATTAAACTGTATGTTTGTACTGGAGCAACATTCAATCTATTTTGGCCAAAAAAAGGTTTTACTATAAAAATTGCGAAAACACTGTCCTTTTCTTGTGTTCCCTACATCTCCACCTTTAGTCCTGCTAGCTACTCTCATATTACAACTATTGACAATAACGCCATCAAACCCAAAATTAACAAAGTTTTACTCCAATCTCTTAACTTGTGAGGGATCAGTTTCATTCTGGAATGGTGTAACAATATCACCCCCCGTTTCTCTCTCCCGCCCCCCTCTTTTTATTAAACATTTACCGTTTTATTTAAACAAGCTTTCAGATATTTTTATTTCAATGTTTAATTTTTAACACTAAAAAAGTAACGCTAGTGTTTAGTTTCATATTTCCGGTTTTTGAATGTTGCAATTTTGGTAAACCTGCAAAGACTGGGGACGGGATCCTTTTACCTCCACCTCAAAATAGTCAGTGCCTGTTTATCTCTACTGGTGAGAAGACAGTCTCTAACTGACGAGAACAATTCGGCTCTACCTCACACTTAATAACTTTGCAATAGGTGTGTTTTTGCGATTGATCTGGTATTAATGTTTATAATTAGAGCGTCTTCGCGCCCCTGATGTTGAGGCTGATTAGGAGTGTTTATGGTCGAGAAGATACTAGAACAAACCTCAGTTTAGTAACACTTTCTTTGACCAAACTAAATAGCCTGGTATTAGCCAATGAGCTGGGAATTGTGTGTCAATTTTAAAACAGCATGACCCTTTATGTTATATTCAAACAAGTATAGTGTTGTAATAAATAGATATTAAGAGTTGTGTAGATTTAAATGAACGGCATTTACTAGCTAGAAATATATGAGTAAGTAGGTACTTAAAAATCGTAGAACTAGAGTATTTTATTATCTAGGCCCATTTACAATTCTTACATACTTTATGTCTTCTGTAGGTTATTTTTGGGAAGATATATTGTGTAAATCTTAGGCCTAGTCAAAATAATCACCAATAAAATTAAATAGCCATTTTCTGTCAAATTGCAGTGCATATAGGTTTACATAAATTAACCAACAAGCTGTTATAACTACTCCACACCATCTGCCACTTTTATCTCAAAGTCATTTTTATGCTCCACCCTGCTCATAACCCCTTGGTCGATACCCCTAGATATCAAGAGATAGCAAAGTCAAGTGCGAAAACTCGCCTAATTGTTAGAAGTTCAAACCACAGCAGTGAACAGTGAATTAACATTTAGTATTTTATCTTTAACAGTGTTTTTAGTTGTTGATATTATAGTATGTAATTAAATAGTTCTATAAAACGTGTGACCATCAATTGACCTTTTAATACAAATATCCTCTAACTCAATTATAGCATGAATACAGTATTAGAAAACTATTATGTGCAATAGTAATAAATAATACATAATCAGCTAATATAAAGGAAATCTGAATGTTTGCCAGTCTTAAAATACAACTTCAAACCCTAATTCCACACACACACACACATTAATCAAACATAATAATTTGACCAAGCAAAGTGGTGCTAGGTCTAGATAAATAAATCATGTAGCCAAACGTTATTTTTTCAGCTACGTTAATCTAACCAAACCGTTCCTTTACTGGGATTAGACCAAAGGTGGAACTACCTGACAGACGCTGCAGGACTGTTGGGTACAAAGTCAACAGGAGTGCTTGTGGCTACTCGTTTCTTGGTCTGACTCTTACTGGGAGGTTCCACATCACTCATTTTATCTTCCTCCATGACTGGAGTCTCAGGTCGCAACATTTTCACCTCCTGTAAACAAATCTTTGAAAAAGTATCAGCAAGTATTATTTGCCTCTCTTTCTACCTTAGGGTGAAGTGGTTATGCTAGAAGCCATACAGGGTAGGTCTCCCAAAATTTAAGCCAAATTGTTTCTAGAGGTACTGAGGATGGAAAAGGAAAGGATCCCCAAGAGAATAACGAAGTTGAAGTTTGGAGGAGAGAGTGTGCGAGTGAGAGGAGAAGAATGGATAAGAGTAAGGGAGGAAAAATGGTGGAAAGACGGAGGAAGATGGAGAATATTTTACTAAACTGACCCATCCACAGGCTGGAACCAATTCACGATGATTTTTTATTTAGCACCGCGTCTTAATACCCATTCGGGTTATACGCTTAAGTACTATTTACGCTAGTGGGTCAGGGATTGGGAAGGTTGAATTTAGAGTAAGTGAACCCGCATTTGCGTGGATGGAGAGTGGAAAATCATTTAGAGAGGACCACCCCAAGTTCACCTGACCGAGATTAAAACCTCATCTTCCCGTCCTCGGCAGTCTGGCTCAACACGAAACTAGCGTGTTAGCCAACTACGCCACCGAGGCGGGTTTCACCTTGGTGATGATGATGATACTTCTAGATGTGATTGAAGTCAAATTTTCATTCAAATCAAAATTAAAAATAAATTGTGATAAAAAAATTAATATTATGATAAATACATTTTTTATGACATAAACACTTACTGCTGTTTCGGATCCAATTTGTTTCACTTCAACTACAATTTGAGATAATGATTTGTTTTCATCTTCGTTTTTAGACACCACTAGTCTATGTAATGGTTCATCACTGCAAAAATACACAACACACATAATATATAAAAATATGTTTTAATAAAACATTTAAAGGCGCATTAGTAATGATGTTTGTGATAAAGATCAAGCAATGCCATGCAAAGGAAACAATAAACTAGTCACTCCACCAATGGTCATACAGTTTAAGGCACCAAGCTCACAATATATGATTTTACTGGTGATTGAGACATTAAGTTAAAATCTTGTCTGGGTACACTAGGCGAGGTTTCCCCATTCTTTATTCATATTTACAGCACAACACTACAAAAATAAATTCAAGCCGCTTCAAATTTCTTCTTATGTTGAAGTAAGGGCTTTCATATTATCTTTTTAATTTTTATTGAAACAAACCGTTAGCCAATTTTCTCCTTTATTAAAGTCAAACAAATCAAAGTTTAAATGTTAAGTAAGAGTATTTAAAAGTAATAGGGTTATTAAATGGTCAAAACTCTAATTTTAGTTTCCATTGTGACACACATTTATATAAAAACAAAATATACTCATGAATTTCTTACCTTTCACTTCCTTCTTCAGTAACTTTCTTGTCCTGCGGCATTTTGGGAACTTTTTCTTTTGGATATTTTTTTATATCTTTCTCTTTAGGTTCCTTTTTTGAAATATCTTTCTCCCTTCGCAGGATATCCTTTACATCACCATCCGAGCTTTCTAATTTTGTCTCTGGATTGTCTTCTAGGTTGTGTGTCTTTTGGTGTGGCTTGTGATGGCTTGGAGACGGTTTGTGTTTATCTTTTGAGTGTTCAGACTTAGAATCAGGCAATACTTTTTTACTTGATGAATCTGCCTTTATCAAGTCAAAATCACTAATATTTTCTAGTGATGACCGTTCCAAGTTTTCTGCAATTAAACTTTTGCTTATTTTCTTCCTCTCATTGGCTTTAATCACCTTTCCATCACTCTGTTCTTTGTCTGTAGAGGAATCTTCACTTCCACTACTCAAAGCCTTCTTGCTTCTCTTACTTTGTGGTGATAATGATGGAGATTTTAATTTTTCATTCTCTTTGACTTTAATGTCTTTTGTTGATGACCCCTCTTCTTTCTTGTCATTAGCTTGCAAGTTTTTGCTATCTTTTGCAGGATGGATTCTTTTTACATTCTCTTTCGCTGCGGATTCTTTCCTCCTAATAACATCCTTCTCATACTTCTTTAATTCAGTTGCCTCTTTAGAATGTGCTACACCTTTCTTTGTTTCATCCAAATTAATATCCTTTTCTTTTTGTGGTGTTTCTGAATGACTTCGATCTTTCTTTATAAACTCTTTCTCATCCTTTTTATTTGAATGTTCTTGTTTATGTGGGATATCTTCTCTAAGCTTAGTTTGCTTAGTTTGTTTCTTGCTTTCTTCTTCTTTTATTTGCTTCTTACCATCACTTTCTTTTAATTTTTCCATTTTTGAGCTTTTGTTTTCCCCATCCTTCAAATGTTTCTTCTTTTCTTCTCCTTTTAACTGTTTATATTTTTCCTCCTCCTTTGAATGTTTAGTCTTTCCATCTTCTTTTACATGTTTTATCTTTATATCTTCTTTTAAATGTTTTATCTTTTCATTTTCTTTTGAATGTTTGGTTTTTTCATCTTCTTTTGAAAGTTTATGTTTTTCATATTCTTTTGATTGTTTAGATTTTTCATTTACATTTGAAAGTTTGTGTTTTTCATTTTCTTTTGAATGTTTGGGCTTTTCATCTTCTTTTGAAAGTTTGTGTTTTTCAATTTCTTTTGACTGCTTAGACTTTTCATTTTCTTTTAAAGACTTACTTTTTTCACTTTCTTTTGAATATTTACTTTTTTCATCATCTTTTGAATGCTTAGCTTTTTCATCATCTTTTCCATATTTATGCCTTTCATCTTCTTTACCATGCTTGTACCTTTCATCGTCTTTTCCATGTTTATATCTTTCATCTTCTTTCCCGTGTTTATACCTCTCGTTCTCTTTTCCACTTTTATACCTTTCATCTTCTTTCCCGTGCTTGTACCTTTCATCGTCTTTACCATGCTTATGCCTTTCATCATCTTTCCCATGTTTATACCTGTCATCATCTTTCCCATGTTTATACCTGTCATCTTCTTTCCCATGCTTATACCTTTCATCTTCTTTTCCACTTTTATATCGTTCATCTTCTTTCCCATGCTTGTACCTTTCATCGTCTTTCCCATGCCTGTACCGTTCATCTTCTTTACCATGCTTGTACCTTTCATCATCTTTTCCATGTTTAAACCGTTCATCTTCTTTCCCATGTTTATACCTTTCATCCTCTTTCCCATGCTTATACCTTTCGTCGTCTTTTCCATGCTTATGCCTTTCATCCTCTTTCCCATGTTTATACCGTTCATCATCTTTCCCATGCTTATACCTTTCCTCTTCTTTTGTATATTTAACATTTCCCCCATCTTTAGAATGTTTATTTTTTCCATCTTTACTGTTTTGAGATTTCACCTCGTTTTTTGAATGCTTCAGCTTTTCTTCATCTTTTATACTTTTCACAATTTGTTCATCTTTCCCATGTCTATCTCTGTCTTCACTTCTTGAATGTTTAGTTTTATCTTCAGCTTTAACATTTTTTGTGTTTTCATCATTTTTGCTATGTCTAGGTTTTTGAAGATCATTAGAAGATATATTTTTATTTTCATCTTTAGTATTTATTGCCTTCTCTTTTACATTTAAATTAGCTTCTTCCCCTTCACTTTGTTGCACCTTGTGTTCTTCTACAATGTTTTTTGTCTTATTTTCAGTTTTAGCATTATTAATTTTCTCTTCATTATGTTTTTCTTCATCCTCTTTATAAGGCTTACTCTTTACTTGATCATCTTTTGTAGATTTTTTGTTTTTTACCCGTTTCGCATCACCTTCCTTTAGGTTTCCAAGATTATCTTTCAATTCTATGTCCTCATTATTTATCAAAAGGTCTTCTAAATTTTCAAGCTGTATTTCATCAGATTCCTTACTTGTGGACGATCTTCCTTCTTTGCTAACAATTCTTTCACCATTCGCTGTGTTAGTATTATTTTTTTCAAAATTTTTAACTTCAAAATTCTCTTCAACTGTCTTAAACTCGACCATTTCGGCATTAGCACCATCACTATCTTTCTCTTCTTCAATTTTATTAAACGCACCATCTTCCTTCATCCATAATTTTAGTTGAGTTAACTCATCGAGACCTTTGTTTTCTTCCAATTTTTCGGGTAGTATTTCTTTTCCTTTGTTATCTTGTGTGTTCGTAGCCATAGTCAGAGAGGTACCAACAATCATTTCCAGCACTTCTTGCTCAGAAATAGTGCCTAAGTCACGCTGGTCTTTTTCAAGCATCATCATCTCTTGCTGCGAATCTTCACCCATTATTTCAACTACCTGGGCGACAGAGTCCACAGATGGAACCTCTACTTGGACTATGCCTACCACCTCGATACGACCGAAATTCCCTTCCATACCTTGATCAACTGTTGAAACAAGATTAGATTCAATTTCATTAGCTTTTGTATTGGGAATTGTTAGAACCTCTTCGGTGTTATTCGAAACACTTGCTTCAATGTTTTTAAGGCTTTCCTCAATTTCATTGAGTTTTTCAATGTGTGTGTTTCCAATCTGTGAGATGTTTGAAGGATTGTATCCTGTTGTGTGAACCTAGAAAAAAAAATTGAAATGATATTAAAAAAAAAAGAAACTAGTGTGAAAACACTGTGAATTAATGTAATGATCTTAAGATCAGACACTTTTTTTTTGGCACCGCGTCTTACTACCCATTTGGGTTATATACAAAAGCTTAATAAAACCTTACATAAAAAAGAGAAGGGTAGAAGACCTATTGGAAGAGCACGGACAAGATGGATGGACTAAGCGCAGAAGGACAAGGAAGATAAAGGCGTGGACTGTGGAGACATGTGGGAGTGAGAGAAGAGATCGACAGGAATGGACGAGGATGTGCCAGACAACCCGCATAGGCCGAAAAGTTGAATGATGATGATGATATATGTACTAATCAAGCTAATGTGTTAAGGACGAGGAAGAATGAATTTAGAGGAAGTGTATCTGCATTTGTGTGGAAGGAGAAAAATCATTTAGAAAAAAAACCACCTTCAGTACACCCGACCGGGATTTAAACCCTACTCTCCGTCTTATCAGCAGTCTATTCTATTGAAAAAAACTGAATCTTCCAAAAAATAATTAACTTAGGAGGAAATTAAAATATAATAAAAAATTGTAGCTAGATTTTTTTTTTGGTTATAATGATGCCTTCCTGATAACATTCATACATCCAGCAAAATGTTAAATTAATGGTCTGTGGTTTGTTAAGTTTGGCCTATAATTAGTCGAACCATCAATAAGTAGTATTAGATCTCTAAGACAAATTCCTATTTGAAATTTGGTTTCTTATTTTTTTAATCTTGACTCTGGTATTTTCTTGAATTTTCAAATCTCAAATAACCTTAAACATATGAGACATTTGAAAAAGCAATGACACCCAAACGCGAAAAGTGTTTCCCCTTAAAAGAGTCTAATTTGAAAAATGTTACTTTTTTTTGTGGCTATTTTAAAGCAATAATTATTTGACTTCTAAACTTACACTATCCATATTAGAATCCTGATGCAGTGATGTGAAAGATTCTCTTGTTGAAGGAGACTTGGAGAAAGGAGTAGAAAGGTCCCCTACGACTTCAGAAGAAAAGTCTTGTTTATTCGAAACATTCATCTCAACCACTGACGCGTTCACATTATTCATTATGTCAGCCAAAACCTAGAGAAGAGATTGTTTCCTTGACAAGAAGATATTTGTAGGGATAGGATTCTTGGATCCTTGAATCCTTTGGTATTTGAGATTCACAAAAATCTTAAAAAGGCATCTCAAATACAATCAAGAAGACCTTGACTTAAAATTACCATTTTAATCAAATTGTAAAAGAAATTATATATGTAGACTTGTGTAGTTTCAAAAATAACCAAATGACAAAAAGACAAATTTACACTAATATAATTAATTTACATACATTACAAGAGTCTGATCCCTTAGCTCAGTCGGTAGCATGTCTGCCTACTAAGCTAAGGGTTTGGGTTTGATTCCTGGCATGGCCGAAAATTTATCATTAATGAAAATATGGTTTTACCCTTTCACATTGATAAATTAATGACTGGGGACTGGATGTTGTGCCTGTCCTAGTCTTAAGTTAGATTATAAGACATATGAAGCTACGAGAGGTCTAACTAGTCGGTAATCAAAAAATATATAACTTTAATAAAAAACTGATCCAGGCCATTGGCTGGAAACAATAATGGATGTAAAAAAAAAGATATGACTTAATTAACATGACAAACAAAACGCCATTTTTTCAGTGGCACCAAGCCTTCTTTAAAACCACTTTTATCATTATTAAATTTTAAATATTTTCACTTGAACTAAAATTGTATATTTTTATAGATTCAGGGATACAAATTTGGATTTGAGAAAGATAAGATTTGACCCATCTATAAATAGTTTAAGAATAAATGAAGAGAGAAGTGTGTTTTTCTATCTAGGCCTAACCTAACTATCCTTTCAGGTTGGCTTCCTTCACTATCAATTACTTTGCATTATTGTACAGTGTTTCTACACTGGCTTATTATACATTTCCAAGCCATTAGGCAATAATTAATTTTATTGTCATCCTGAACTGTTATATACATTACAAATTAATTTTCATATGGAAACATTCTGAAGTAAGTGAAATACATACTGGGATGGTAGCTCGATTTATCAGATTAAAACGAAATATTACAAACAAAAGTACAATAAAATATTTTTCAAGTAATTTTAGTACTTAAACTAATAAAAATAGCCACAATATAATATTTTTTTCACGCATAAAACCACCAACAAAAAAATATTTGAACTTCAATCCAGCTTCGAGAATATTTCATATATTCGATTCGAGATCACTTCAAATTGAAAAAGTGGACTTCGCACCTCTATTATGAAATATTATCTTAGAATTAATTTGAATTAATTAAACTCTAAATATTCACAATAAAATTGAAAATTACGAGTACTTGAATTTTTTGAGTTTTGTAAAAATCTCCAAGTCAAGTTTAAAACTTGATTCAAACTATAATTTTAGAGTACCCACACACCCATATTGTTGAGAGTATTTTACATAATGTTTTATATTTCCTTTTTTTACAAAATGCCAAATAATTAAAAAGCAGAAATAAAATACACCAAGACATTTTATCATTCTTTTCTGCTACAAATTTTATGTTGTTAAATAAAGGTATTTAGTTTGATTTATATAAATTATTATTACAATAATAAAATGGCTAGGACTAGAGAGCTTGACTAATGAGAAAGTCTCTGGTTTGAATCCAACTAACTAACTAACTAACTAACTAACTAACTAACTAACTAACTAACTAACTAACTAACTAACTAACTAACAAACAACTAAATAACTAAGGTAGTTAGTTATTTAGTTGGAGATGGGACAGATATACATTTACTTGAGGGTAAATTTTATTTTATTCAATATAATTGTTTATTTTTCTAAACTTACCAGAAATTATAAAATCCTATAGAGACTGTACCAGATCTGCGCTACAAGTACAATTTTGGACACCCTGCTCTCTCTCACCTCATGTACGTCCAACCCCACAACATGTGGTGCCGTCTTCTCAAGCACCTGCTGCGGGGTGATCTTGCTAGGACTTGCCTGCAGGGTTTTGTTTGCCGTCTGTGCTGGGTTCGTGTCGCTTGGCATTTGGCCCACCGCAACATCTGCGGACGGCGCCCTGTCCCGATGGGAGGTCGGCGTCGATTTTTTCAACTCCACCACTTCCACATGCTCGCCTATCTTGTGGTGCACCCTGCTATGGTGGAGGTCAGGTTGTCGACGCGGTTCACCTGCAGCCACAGATAATAGAGCACTTTTTATTTGTTGACAGTTCTCACTCCTTGTTAAGGTTACACGCATATGTAATAATTAAGCTAGTGTGTTAGGGATAGTTGAGATTCAAAATTTCAGATTTGAGACACTCTTTAAATTTTTTTTTCTGACTTTTCAAGTGAAACTTGTTTTATAGCTCTAATATTGCTTAATGGTGGTTGAGAACTATTTGTAACTATAGAACAGCGTATAAGTCAGCCTACTTTCACGTTTTGTATGGCAATTTAAAGAAATAAAGGATTCATATTTTAACATAATTTAAGATTTGGTTACTATTCCTTTGGTTTATTCTATATAATAAAAATAACAAAGCCACTTTAGAGATTCCCCGTGTGAAGAACGGGTACACCAGATAGTTAAAAATAAACAATGAGTTTAACTAAAAGGATATGTATAATTATTCTAAAAGTAAGAAAAGTTCACTCGTCAAAGTTTAAAGTCCACCGATATTTGCTTCGACTACACCAACAAACCTTATTCATATAATCAAGGAAAGAGTGAAGGAGACCTGAAAACTAGAAAAAGTGTCTCAGTGACGTTTAAGACTTGACCTGATGTGATGTAGTTTAAACTTTCGAGTTTTTCAAATGATTTATTTCATTTTGACTTAAAGCATTTCTAGCACTGATGTTGGACTCATTGTGTCCATATTACAAAGCCCTTTGGTTTTATACACTGACTTTGTATTCAACTTTACTTTACAGTTTTTAAAATTTCATTTATATCAACCCTGGAAAAATTATGACCCACAGACTGCATGCGGTCTGTTATATATTTTTACTTGGCCTGTAAACTATAACTATATATCTAAGGAAGTGCTAAAAATACGAGGATTAAAAATATATTAACATGGAAGTTATATATATTCAATTTATTTTCAACACAAATCCACGAAATAACTTCAACTAGAGATGATACAGTTGTGGTGTAATCAACATCCAAGAGAATTACAGCACCATGAAGAATTATGTACATTTTAAAATGCTCTTGATTCTGAACAATCAGAAAACATTCAGGATTTTACCTTTCATTTAATATAAAATAGTTGAAAAATGACACCTAGACACGGGAATCAAACCCGGGCAATGTGTCATTTTTTCCAACTAGTTCAAATTAATTGGAATGGGGTCTCCTGCATATGGACATTTTTTAGTCACAATGGTTTGCAGCCTGTGTGTTGACAATCATTCAAGATTTTGCTCGAAAAATGCTGGTTATTTTTGTATTAACCTTTATATACCTCAGTTTTAGCTTATGTGGTGCTGACTGACAGTTCACAGCTGACTTCTGACAGTCAACATTTAGGTATATACCTAAATTTTGACTGTCAGAAGTGACAACTGCTAAAGACATGTTTTTTGCAGATCATATGGTTCGGCGGAGGGATACATAATTTGGTCTGGTAGCTTTTTAAAGCCATCAGAAGTCAGCTGTGAGCTGTCAGTCAGCACCACATAAGCTAAAACTGAGGTATATGTTAGCAAAAGTTTTCAATAATTTCAATTGAAACTCCTTATACTTAAACATTACCGATGAACATTTGCAAGCTGTTATGAAAACCTCAAATACTAATTTTACACCTGAAATTAAATAAATGATTAAAGATTAGAAAAAAATTGCATTCATCTCATTGGTGTTTTATTTGAGAGTCACTACCTATTTTATATTGTCTAGCTTTTTTACACTATCTACAAATTTTTATGATAAATTACATCTACCAAAAAATGGTCTTTTATTTGGCGGACAATTATTATATTTAAATTTTCAATGCAGCCCTTCAACCAAAAAAAATGCCCAGACCTTATTTAGACTTGACTTGACTTTGCTTATGACCAATCTTTATAGGAAAATATCTTCATGAAATAAAAATCTAAAGATAATTAATCGAGTGAAAATATTTTTTATTTATTTTTATCAACGTGTCTTACTCCCTGTTCAGGTTATATGCATATATGATAATTACTCTAATGGGGTTGGGATGAGGAAGGAAGCATTTACAGTAAAGGTAATCTACCTAAATTTGTGTGGAGGGAGATTGGTAAACCATTTAGGAAACACTGCCCAGAGTAGACTCGAACCCCTATATCTCCGTCAGTAGCAAGCCAGTCTATTGTGGGAATTACATCTTATACCATTTGGCCACTGCAGCAGGTGAGTAAGTGAAAATAAAGAATGATAAATACAGATGATGAATTAAATGGTCAAAGCAATTTTTTGAGACTTACAAGTTGAGTTATTTTGTAAATTTGTTATTTGTAGTTGCTAATTTTAATGCTAATTTGAAATGTTATTCTAAAAGTGGTACTTATAATCTAGTCAAACATTAGTGGACTTTCGACAATAGTTAGTTTTTACACTATTTGGATCACCAACCTCTTTAAGACACATTATGAGGGAACAGAACAAAAAAAAAAAGTTTGTAAACGAGGCCGGACAGAGGCGTACAAACTGTCCTCACCTGCACTGGCAGTAGAGGTTGTGGTTGTTGGCGTGCTGGGAGGGTTGACAACACTGTGTTGTGGTGCGGTGGGTGGTTTGGCAACAGTGGGCAGTTCTGGCAGTGGCTTGCCTGGTAGGCTGGGTGGCAGTTCAAGCAACATGGACAGGGTTGGTGCCCCTAACACACATCACACACAACACAAATCAAGCCGGGGCTAGACATGCAACACGAGGAGAGTTTCCGCCGTCAAATTGGTAACATGTTAACAACCAGAATACTTTTTCATTTATGGCATTGGTTTGTTACAAGTGAATATGACCAAGTCAATATCAAAACTTCAGTTTGGTCATGGTTATCTTGAACATAATTTTGATCAAATTATGTGTCTCGCTATCAATCTGGGCTATCTGCATATTTACACTAATGGAGCTAGAATTTTTGAATAAATTTACCAACATTTGTATTTATCGACCACCCTTAATAGACTTGCCCTGGGATTCGAACCTCGGCCTTCCATTAACCAGCAAACTAGAGTACACAAGATTGACCCTTTCAGCTCGTGTGCCCATCAGTGCAGCTTATGTTTTACTTGGATTTAAATCAAGCGCATAGTAAAGTCCAAACAGACAAAACTAAAAATAAATTTATCACATTAAAACTTTAGTAAATTATGATTTTGTTTTAGTTAAAATTCTGGCATCTAAAATGTTTTTGAAGTAATTTAAAGCCTCAAACTAGAAAATTGGTTGATTTCTCAAAATTTATTTGAGCTATCTCAATAATATGATTGTGCTAAATTTAATTAAGAGAGCATCCCACAGGCTATTAAACATGATAATAAATACACAATTATGCACCAATCAGAAATCACATTGCAGTTTTATGCATTCTTCATTTGATAACAGTAAAGTAATTGACTACAGTTTTAACAGCTTTATCGTTTTGAATCAACTGTTCTTTAATTATTATTTAATATTGTGAAACACTTTCCCTGGTTTCAATATAACCATTTAAAAAAAATAGAATATAGAAAACTTTACCATGATGCAAATTATGGTTTCAGATGTACTATCTAAGTTAGGTGTTATCCGTGGGGCAAGTTGAGGACTTATGATAGTATCAAATTTGATAATAGCCGGCAAATGTTGAAGCAAATTTTGCCATTGCTGGCACGAAAGTTATTTTCCCCTTTCAACTAGTCTAAAA
Source organism: Timema genevievae (assembly GCA_902155825.1). Classification (NCBI taxonomy): domain Eukaryota; kingdom Metazoa; phylum Arthropoda; class Insecta; order Phasmatodea; family Timematidae; genus Timema; species Timema genevievae. The sequence goes on along the minus strand of CABFWO010000361.1, from coordinate 188,390 downwards.
CATTTGAATCAATAACAGAAGCTTCCTCTACTGTCTCATGTACTCCCTGTATCCCAAATCTTCCCCAGATAAATTTATTCCTAATCTTGTTTCTCGTTGTGACAGCTAACATGCTCCTCACAAACTTCATTCTCATGGCCTCCACTCTCCTAGTCTCTCTTACATTCAACGTCCATGTTTCTGCTGCATGTGTGACAATGGGTATAAAGTACGCTATGTACACTTACACTTCAAGGGCACTTCTCTTCTCTAGAGTAGGTTTCTTACGCATGCGTACTAATTACATTAATGTGATAGGGATGAAGAAGATTAAATTTTAAAGGAAGTGTACCAACATTTGCATGGCGATAGTGGGAAAAACTCTGTCCATCCAACCGGGATTTGAACCCCAATCTCCCTGTCCAGTCTAATGCAAGAGCGATGCCGTAGACCACGTGGCCCCCGCAGCGGGTGGCAATATAGTTAATTTCAAGAGTGACACCTTGACTGTACAACTACCCAAGGGGAATATTTTCCTGTGCTCATTATAATTTTATGTATTGGAAGTAATTGGAGTGAGCGAAATTGTCAAGACCGTGCAGTTATTGGTTGCTTGAATTAACAACGTGTAACAAAAAAGTATATTGTCTGAATTTGTAAATATTTTATTTTATTTTTCGTTTTGTTTTCAATTGAAACATCTATTAAATTAATATTTAGTAGTATTGTATTATATTTGGAATAAGGTACAGGAAAGGTGGACAGCAGTATTATAGGCCTACTTTTACAAGTTTGTGTTAGTAGTTATTTATAAAAAATTACAAAACAATTGAGCAATGTGAGAACACAAAAAAATAAAGCATGCATCACAGCCATGCACATAGGTCGAACATCTGTAAGTTAAAAGTGATTGAAATTTAAAAAAAAAATAGCATAAAAGGTGCTAATAAAATATATTTTGTGTCTAAACTAAAAAGGCGTGAAACAAATAAAATAACACAAAAAAACACATATAAAAGAAAGGAAAAAAGTGTTGATTTATGTTATTTGTGTATCTCTTAATAAAATAACAAAGTATTTTCAAAAATTTAAAAACAATGTGTAGCTATGTAAAGATGTGTGAAAAATGAGTGAAGAAAAAAAGAAATGATGAGAGAAATGTATTTGTTCATGTATTAGGCCTAGCCTAACTATCATTTTAGGTTGGCTTCCTTCAATATCACTTACTTTACATTAGTGTACAGTGTTTATATGTTTCCAGGCTATTAGATAATAATTCAAATAGGTGTGTGTGAAGATTTGAAGCTTTGACTTGGCTTTGAAATAAATATCAGCTTCGACTTCACTTCGAAAAATATTCTCGCTTTGACAACTATGAAGCTTTGCCAATAAAAAATATTAACAGCTAAAATATTTAAGTTACGGTTGTTTATTGTTATTCTGAAGTATTATGTAAAGAACAAATCAATATTCATGTGAGAAAATTTGAAGAAATTGAATTGTAATTTGTGATATCTTTATTTAGCATAAAAAAGACAATATTATATACAAATTGTGCAATAAAACATTTTTCAAATAATTTTAGTGCATAACGTTGTATAAATAACCACAATATAATATTTTTCTCAAATATAAAACAACTAACAAACAATTAACAAAAAATTCAAACTTTGATTCAGCTCCGAGAATATTTCATACATTCAATTCAAGTTCCCTTGTAATTGAAAAAGACAAACTTCGTAAACTCCTATAATTCATTTTACTATAATATTAAATAACTTTTCCCATTTGTGAGACATTGCCGAGGTGGAGGTGCTTGGTCAAACTACTTATTTGGTGGTAATCCTAAAATGGCCGACTATGAAAAGTACTCACCTGCGGCAGGTGAGGTAGACTGAGGCTTGAGGTGTTCTTCAGCAGCACTGCTGATGGCGCTAGACACCAAATTTTTCAAACTGGAAGAAACACTGGTGGGGGGAGGAGGCCCCACTCCTGGAGAAGAGTGCAACAAACTGCTGATGCTAGGGGACGACCCCCGTTGAGACGCTGTGATTGCGGAGTGCAAGATTGACGATGCCTGCACAAAACAATTCTAAAGTACAATTTTCACAGAAAGAGCTTTTTTTTGTAGGTACATACTATCATATTTTGGCAGCTAGCATTGAAAATATTTTACTATATTATTTGGGTTATTTTATAGGTATTTGAATATCTATCAAAAGTGACGCCTCAAAATCACATGACCTAAAATATACATACATATATTGGTGACTTGGCGGTCTAGGGATAAGGTGTTGGACCTCTGTGCCGGGGGTCCAGGGTTCAATCCTCGGTCACAGCACATATTTATCTGATTGCCAAACCCTTCCATCACCTCTGACAAGACGTGTATTAATCAAAACTTGTGAATGTGGGGAATGCCAGGCCTCCTCCGTGGTTAGGATCCCACATTAAACTGTAGGTCCTCCATTTCATCTCACAAGCACACTACCATTACATATTAGTGTAACTGCGTATAACCCAAACGGGTAGTAAGACGCGGTGCTAATAATAATAATAATAGTAATAACATATGCATACTTGTAAGTTAAGGGTCTGGAAACTCAAATATTTCGATTCGAGTCGACCTCGAGCGAGTTTCTCATAAAGCTGCTGAGTCAAGCTTGGGTTGAATAAATATATATTTAAAATTTAATATGTAAATAAAAAACAAACCCAAGTTAAAATAATTTAAACGTTTTTAAATGTAATATCGCAATAGAGAATTAAATCTAAATCTAATAAAAAATAAAATTGAGTCATAATTTATAGAATTAAATTTTAAATATATTGTAATGGTGACCATAAATTTAATTATGATTCAATTTAATGTTCCTAAATAAAGTTAAAAAAAAAGCATTGATGAAAATATGTTTGGTTATAAAGATGG
>CABFWO010000361.1:163005-185107 GCA_902155825.1 Timema genevievae | reverse complement strand
CCCCTAAAAAAAAAAAATGTGTATTAAGAACCAAAATCCCCTTTTTTAATTTTCCTCCCCCCCCCCCCCTACTTTATCCCATCCCCAAATCCTCAAACTTAAGTGGCAAAAAACAAATCCCAACAAGTCGAGAGAAGAGTAAACAAGTAGTCGTTCATCACCAGGCACACAATGCAAGACAAAGTAAGAACCCTTTTTTAAAGAGTATGAAATCGAGAGCTCATAAATCTTTTGCGCCTGAGCTTGAGCATCTACATATCTGATTAAAGCTCAGCTTGAAGCTTGAAATATGAGTATTCGCTGAGCCCAAAGTGTAATTATATCTAGTAACTTTTCTAGCCGTCAGATCAAGCCTTTCCTATGAGAATTGGACTATACCTTGCCATTATGTCTAGGATACAAAACAAAATCTTAGTTTTATTTGATAAAATGTTAGAGGAAATCACCAAAATAAAATTAAAGGTCTGGTGGCCATATTATATCAGATATTAATATCGAAGGTTGCTTTTAAACGTTATTCAATTTGCAATGACAATTCCTCCTCTGCCAAACTCCTTTACCCCTGCGTCTCATTGCACTTACTTGATTTACTTATTTTAATAATGCTTGATGTGGTAGGAAGGTTCAATTTATAGGAAGTGTACTCAGATCTATGTCAAAAGAGAGTGGGAAACCATTTAAAATTAACCAAGCTCTGAGCTTTCCAGCTGGGATTTCCATCCTAAGCTCCCTACTATCAGAGAATCAGACTTGGACTAACACAACATTTAGTCTGTGTGCCCATCAATGTGAGTGTAATGTCATTTGTTTAATGTTTTATGTACCTATCCTTCAGGTCTTGATTTAATGTTTTACATACCTATCCTTCAGGTCTTGATTTAATGTTTTATGTACCTATCCTTCAGGTCTAGATTTAATGTTTTAAGTAGCTATCCTTCAGGTCTAGATTTAATGTTTTATGTACCTATCCTTCAGGTCTTGATTTAATGTTTTACATACCTATCCTTCAGGTCTAAATTTAATGTTTTAAGTAGCTATCCTTCAGGTCTAGATTTAATGTTTTATGTACCTATCCTTCAGGTCTAGATTTAATGTTTTACATACCTATCCTTCAGGTCTTGATTTAATGTTTTACGTACCTATCCTTCAGGTCTTGATTTAATGTTTTATGTACCTATCCTTCAGGTCTAGATTTAATGTTTTATGTACCTATCCTTCAGGTCTTGATTTAATGTTTTATGTACCTATCCTTCAGGTCTTGATTTAATATTTTATGTACCTATCCTTCAGGTCTTGATTTAATGTTTTATGTACCTATCCTTCAGGTCTTGATTTAATGTTTTATGTACCTATCCTTCAGGTCTTGATTCAATGTTTTATGTACCTATCCTTCAGGTCTTGATTTAGTGTTTTATGTACCTATCCTTCAGGTCTAGATTTAATGTTTTATGTACCTATCATTCAGGTCTAGATTTAATGTTTTATGTACCTATCCTTCAGGTCTAGATTTAATATTTTATGTACCTATCCTTCAGGTCTAGATTTAATGTTTTATGTACGTATCCTTCAGGTCTTGATTTAATGTTTTACATACCTATCCTTCAGGTCTAGATTTAATGTTTTATGTACCTATCCTTCAGGTCTAGATTTAATGTTTTATGTACCTATTCTTCAGGTCTAGATTTAATGTTTTATGTACCTATCCTTCAGGTCTAGATTTAATGTTTTATGTACCTATCCTTCAAGTCTTGATTTAATGTTTTAAGTAGCTATCCTTCAAGTCTTGATTTAATGTTTTAAGTAGCTATCCTCAAGGTCTTGATCAGCTATCATTTTAGCCTTTAACAGGCTATGTGGCGGGTTACCTGAGAAGAAGGTGCGGGTGACGGACTCTTGAGCAGACTGGTGAGTAGGGGCGAAGTCGGGGTAGGGGCGGGGTTCAGAGGAACAACAGGGATGGGCGTGTTTACACGAGCAGTCTTCAAGTCTCCATGGGTGTTCCCTGCTGCCTCCTCAACCACCTGGAAATAATACAGTGTGAATGAACTTTGAAACGAGTATGTTTTGGAAGTTTAAAAAACCAAACCAAGAAGCAATTATAAAATATATATATATTTGGAAGAAGGTATAGGAAAGGTGGATGGAAACATATAAAAGGGGATGAACACAATAGGGCTTTTACAATGAAAAGAAGAACACAGTTCACACTTTACATTGCTGCCCTTGGACAAAGAGGTAATGGTTGCCTCTTAAAGAAAATTGATTGTCACCGCCCAATCCTCTGACCTAGGTTTCATTTTATCGGAACTCATCAGGGAGGAGTGTGAAACGCGCAATGCAACTTCCTAAAAGAGGAAACCAAAAACAACACAAAAGGAAGAAAATTGTGTTTTTCTTCCTGTGTTTGTCCTTTATGTTATACCTTTTACATATTCATATCTATGTGTCCTATCATTCTTTACAATTTTTCATTTTCTCCCTTTTGTGTTGCTTTTGGTTTCCTCTTTTAGTAAGTTTCGTTGCGCGTTTCACACTCCTCCCTGATGAGTTCCGATAGAATGAAACCTAGGTCGAGGGATTGGGCGGTGACGATCAATTTTCTTTAAGAGGCAACTATTACCTCTTTGTCCATTGGCAGCAATGTAAAGTGAGAATTGTGTTCTTTTAGTTGTAAAAGCCATATTGTGTTCGTCCCCTTTTATATGTTTCTATCCACCTTTCCAATACCTTCTTACAAATATAATACAATTACCTCATAAAGCGAAAAGAGGTTTTCCTTATAGAGAAAAATATATGTAAATCAATTACCAATAATAAGTAACTTAAAAAATATGATAAAATTGTAGAAAAATGAATCAGAAAAGTAGAATCATTAACACATATTTATAAACACTTCAATTGGTGTTTAATTTAGTTCCTTGATTTCTAAATATGAGTAATACGCACATCCACATTTAGTTGTTCACTTAGTGGGCTGTCCATTGCACTATCGGCCTCACTACTGGGCTCCGATTGGCTGCTGTTACGCCGTGGGCCGGTACGATGATACTTGCGCCGAAAAGGTGATGACATTGGTACTAAACAGTGATAAGTCAGGTCTATGTTTTAGTGGTGTCAATCATATACATAGTAACAATCAATGTTTAACACTTTAAATTCATTTTGTGTATGTGGTATCTAATCTTTGCGTGAACGATGAAGGACCTTTGACACAGGTAAAAAAGAATTATTTTTTTTGTCACTGTGTCTTACTACTCGTTTGGATGTTAAGTATAGTTACTAATTATATTAATGTGTTAAGGACAAGGAAGGTTACATTTTAAAAGAAGTATCCATAAATTTGTGTGAAGCTAGCGCACAATTTAAGAATTTTAGGAAAACAAGCCCTAAATACAACCAACAGGGATTCAAACCCCGACCTCCTCATCAATGGCAGTCCAGTCTATTGTGAGAGTGACGCCTTTGACAATTCAACCACTGAATAAGGTAACTCCATGTTGATAAGTTTAATTTTTTTACCTGGCGGTTTCCAAACTCGTTCCAACTCTAGTTTCTTTTCTTGGCGTTCTTTGAGCCACTGAGTGTTTTGTTCCGCTTCTTTTTCTTTCTGTTTCTTCTCTCTTGTATAGTCACAAAAAATAATATTATTTTCATATATCTTATGATGAGCAGTCTTTTCATATAGGAATTTAGGAGACACATATCTTTTATATATTATATATATATATATATAAGAATTTAGGATATATATATATATATATATCCTAAATTCTGATAACTGTTTTTTACTTGTATGCTTTAATGCCAGTACTAACTATCAGCAATTAAATATGAGTTACAATTAGAAATTAGCTTTAGTTACTGATGTAACAATGAGCTGGGACCATACTTCAATTAAATTAAATCAGTTGTAAAATGACACCTGGAAATGAGAATCGAAACCGGGACTGATAACTTATCCCATCAATGCTCTACCAGTGAGCTATCCAGGAATCCTGGGCTCAAGTCATTCTTCACTCAAAGTTTAAGGAAGAAACTATGATGGACATAGAGACTCATAGGCTAGTTGATTTTTTTTATTTATTTCGGGTAATTAGCGTGCACTTTCTGAACTGATTGATTATATCTGCACATGACTTATAAACTAATTTAAATAAAGAACAGACACAACATCCAGACCCCGGCCGTCAATTTATCACTGTGAAAGGGTAAACCCATATTTTCATCATTGATAAATTCTTCAGCCATACTAGGAATCAAACCTGAAACCTTAACTCAGTAGAGAGATAAGCTACCGACTGAGCTGGGATGTCGGACGCTAGATGAATTGAAGTAAATCACAGCCACCAGTAACTCGAGGTTGACTTTGTACTACCATGGATCCTGGGTTTAATTCCCTGTCATGTGCAAGTGTCATTNCCGCCGAGGACGGGGAGATCAAGGTTCGAATCTCGGTCGGGTGAACTGGGGGTGGTTTTTCCTAAATGGTTTTCCACTCTCCCTCCACGCAAATGCGGGTTCACTTCCTCTAAATTCAACCTTCCCAATTCCTAATCCATTAGCGTAATTAGTACTTAAGCGTATAACCCGAACGGGTAGTAAGACGCGGTGCTAAGTATTATTATAAGTATATAAGGTATATAACCTTTAAGGGAAAAAGATAATGAAAAAATTTAACAACTGCCTAAGAGGACAGATTACCACATTCTGAGAAATATTTGCCCTCAGTAGGTCAGGTTCGAAACCCAGCCTTCTGAATCAGAGTTAGATCTCATTGTTTGCCTTAAACTGTCAGTTGCTTGAACACAACTTAATCAGTGTTTCCCAAACTTTTGCCAGACTCATACCACTTTCAGAGCTATAGCCTAGCCAACTTACCCGTTCTAGTTTTACATAAAAAATACAATATGTTGTAAGATGCTAAATTTTAACAAATATTTAGTGGAAATCCAAGCAAGGTCATGACAGAGTGAAAGAAAGGCTTATTAAAGTCAAATGATGTCATGTCATTATCCATGATCAGACTCACTGTAAAAATCAGATAATGTATGATTAATAAAACTCAGCATTACATCGTGTGTCACACACTTAAAGATGTTGCCTCCCTGTTATGTCAAGACAAATCAAGATAGGATTTCCCATGTTAACAAATTTACATTTTATTCAGCAAGTTTTAAAGATATAAGAGAGAAACAAATAGCATAAATTCTTAAAATAATTCTAAAAATAGTACTACAGTGTTACAATTATTTTTATCGTGAAATAGTTTTTTTTTTGTATAAATATGTTTAATAAATCATCTACAACTTAGGCTATTTGGTTAGTCATGAAAATGGCCTGTAGGAGTTTTCCTGCCAGAATGTAGAGTGAAAAAGTCCACAGTAAGAAATTTCTATCTAGAATAAGAACAAGAAAAAGGTAGTTTTAAAGGCGCAAATAGTATAGTGGCTGTGTAAACTCGTCAGAGGAAGAGGGGAAGTGTTATCAGTAAATAAACAAGAGGCCTTATGAGGTGAACTGCTCATTTTCTTGCCTCTCTTTCTATGTTGTACATTGGTGTCTAGTTATATAAGGGCTTAGACTGATTAGGTGCGTTAAGTTAAGATTCACCCTGCTTCGCAAAATAGCATTGAAATCTGCAAGTAGGTAATTATGTTAAGTCCTTTGCATACCCCTGGGAGCACACTCACCAGAGTTTGGGAAAAACTGCACTAAATCATGTGCACAGCAGTGGTGGTTGGTGGCCTCGGGAGCTGGGTAAGCAACTTTGGATGTGTAGTCAGCAGTAAAAATGTTCTAAGGCTTTTTTTCATCTTTGGGCTTTAAATAATTTTTGTGGTATAAAATGTATGTAATAATCATATATTGAAAATATAAAATTATACTAAAATAAATAAATTACAGCACAGAGAATAAAAGTTTTTTTTAAAAACCTCACATAATGTGAATTAAGACCCGTTAGAGCTGTTTTGAACACACGGCCAATGTAAAACTGACACTACGCATACGCCAACATTGACCAAGAACACTTGATAGATCTCTTATTATTCTATTCTTTCATTGGCCAAAATATTCCCCGGCAGTGACAGACAGTTCAAATTTTGCTTATTTTTCCTTTAGACACACGCATTCGCCTTGTGTCATTTGAATACTTTAGAAGCAAGTTTGAGTTGGCTCCTAGAAGGTATTCTTGGCAGGGACAGACCCACAGTCAGGCTTGTACAAACACCAACTTCAAACAAAGATGCTACCAAAATTATAAAATATATTAGGTTTGCGATTCAAAAGATAGGGGGCACATGATGAATAGACAGGCACAGATTACAAATATACTCACTCTTCAATCTGTTGCCAGATGGTTCCCAGCTTGTCATCCAGTTGACCACTCTTGATAAGAGCCATCTCTTCTTTGAGTTGCAAGTAGGTAGTCCTCTCCTCGTGCATTAACCTCTTCAACTCTTCAATACGTTCTGACAACAATATTTTGTTCAACCTTGGTGGCACAGGACTCATTCAGGGAAAGGTGTACTTTTTTTTTTACATCACATGAGTTTCCACCGTTTTTAAATAAGTGGCTTCCTATGAAAATCAGCCAGTACAAAACGAGGAGAGTAATGTGCTGAATAATGAAAACACACTCACTTTTTACAGTCTTTATTGCTCAATATTTTGAAGAAATTGCATATCTCAAAGTTTTATTAACATGTTAAGAGTTTCTGCATTTTTAAACTGTATAGCCCGTAAAAAAGTTTTTAATTTGTAAACCAGACACTACACAATTATCTATTCCCCACCCCACCGAAAAAATAAAAATGATAAATTTTTACATGTGCAAGCAAAAATGCAAAAAGTTTATTCCTTACAGTTTTAAACCAAACCCAAACTAGCGATTCCTTTTGTAGTTAGAGCCCAGGACCATAATAGCATCTGCAAGACCTTGACCTGCATTTGTGAGCTTTTACTGACATTTGCTTCAGTTGATATTGTGATATTTCATCAATAAAATAGTTTATAGATTTAAATATGAGCCTTAAAATTAAAGATTGCAAGATTGTATTTGAATATTTAAATGTGTGGAGGGGGAATAAAATAACAAATTTGTTAGATGAACATACCTTAGGCCAATTATAGCCAAAGTGATATATGTTGATTTTAACAGGCAAAATAAATATTTTTTGTGTCCACCATTTATATGGATCTTTTAATAATTGTTTAAGTATGGCATGTACAACCTGCGACCCTTAAGTTTGTTCTATGTGGCCTACCAGATTGAATTGAAATACTTCAAATTGCAAAAATAAATAAAAAATTATGTTCTTGTTTTTATTATATTTTGGCATTAGGTTTTATAAATCTAATGTATGGCCCCTGGCCAATTCCCCAAGAACTTATGCGGCCCTCAGCCGGGGACTAGTTGGATGTGCTTGGTGCTTCCAGATTTTCTGTGAGGCAGTGTGTGTGTGGAGCAGAGTTAACTCAGCCTTGTGAGGACAAATGAAGAGCTACTTGAATGAAAATGTAGCGGCTCTGATATAGAAAACTGAGATTAATAGCCAAAGGGTTTGTTGTGCTGACCACATGACACCCTCTATCTGCAGAAGCTGGTACTGTCTTCACCAACAGACAGCAGCCACTCAGACGGTATGGATTGATTGTGGGTTAGTGCCATGAATTTTTTTTTAAGTTATGCTAAGATGATCAAATTCAAATTAGTTGTTTGTAGCTCTATTTGTAATCTGTACTTGTATTCAATTTAGATATTCAATTTACTAATAGGCTATTATTGCAGATATTTAAACCAGTAACTAACGATGCATGCCCCATTGCTCACAAATAAAGCACAAGTAAAGCAGTAAAGAGATCACACTAAGTTATTTCCTTTAAATCACTGTTATCACCTTGAGTAAGTTTCCGTGCGATGCTTTCTCCTGGGGTCTCTACTTGCATCTCCCCCTTCTCACCGCGCTTTTTGCGCTTTGGTGTCTCCACATTTTCCAGTAAGGTGGCATACTGCACAGCGCAGCTCTTTTGGGAAAACCAATCAGGAGGGCGGTTTGGCTCTCCAAACGCACGTAACGAGCGGCTGACAGACATCCTAGAATAGCATCAAAAGTATCTTAGCAAATTTAACCAATAATATAAAAAACAAGTTAATGTACATTTAAGTTTACAATAAAACTTTAGATTATTTTGGAAATCACCTAGTCTAGACCTAATATTACCATAGAGAGCTTTAAAAACTCTTTAAGATTTATAGAACTAGTTTATTATTAGTTTTAGCACCGCGTCTTACTAACCTATTCAGGTTATACGCATGTACTAATAACACTGTGTTAGGAATAAGTAAAGTTGAATTTAGGACATGTACCCACATTTTGTGAAGCAAGAATAGAAAACTATTTGAAAAATCTACCCTCAGTTCACCCAACCGTGATCCGAAACCCAATCACCATGTCATAGGCAGTCAAGTCTATTGCAAATGTGAGAGCTCAGACCATGCGGACACCGAAGCAGGTTATAGGCCTAATTTACTTTTTATTATAAAACTACATCTTTTCAATACATACCAATTTTGATTTCCACTTCGAAGAACTGATGAACCCAAACATAGCTGTTCCTTTGTTGACCAAGTATCAATTTGAGCTCTCTTCATCTTAAGTCCTGCAAAAGTAATGTTAAAAATATTGATTAAAAGAAGGTAGGTGAGCTACTGTATCATGCACCGCTCCGGAAAATATAGGTTTCTTATTGAATAACTCAAATGGTCCATCAATGATCCTAGTGAAAAGTGATGCAAAAATGGAGTCTCTCAGTGAAATTGGAGTTGACAGATGGGATCTAGAAGAATTTTGTTCTCTAAAAAAAGGAGGCCTACATATAATTTAAAAAAACATATATTCTGACATTTGTTTGGGTGTTATAGGAATTAGTTAGGCCTACTTCATTATTTGAAAAATATTTATTTAAATAAGACAGATGATTAATTATACTAGCTTAATCTGGTATTCTATGTTGTTAAATATTTGTGTGAGGGAATAAGATTACCTATATATTTTAAAATGAGCCAACTTATTTGGTTTTGAGAGTGGTTTCTATAGGCATAAATTTTAGCCTGTTATGGTTATAAATAAATTTGAATGTGTAAAACTAATTATCAACAACAAAAAGTTTATTTGATGTTTACAAAACAATGGGCTGACAAGATTCTATTCACTAAGTTTACTGCCATAAATTACATGAATGATTATTATGTATTTATTTCTAAATTTGATTGCTCAATAAATAAAGCATTCAATCCTCAAAATTATATAAGATAGGTACTTTTAAAACTATTTTTATGTTTAAAGAATTTCTCTAGTTTTGGGCATAGTCGATCCAAAAAGGTTATGTAGATAATGTCTGTGTGTAGGCTATATTATTGGTATATTCCTTAAAGTGTAATTAATTAGAACTTTTAATAGGTATGCTACCTGATAATAGGGTATCCTTTAAAACCTGTTATATTAAGAAAGAACAAGTGAGTAAACCACACAGATACAGTTGTTAATTCTGGGTAAAAAATTACAAAAACATACTTTATAATTAATTAATCAAATAAGACATATTTATAGAATGCCAAATTTCAATCTAGGGCCTATGTTGGTGGTCGAAAGTGAACTTCCTATAAAATACAGAGTTCACCTAATACTATGAAATTAATTCTAGTACTTTATTTTAGAAATAAACTAGTTCTGATGTTAAAAGAACAAGTTATTATGGACACAGCAACTCACTTTCTTGGGTTGTAATCATTCTTTAGTTTAAGGTTTCAATGATTCAATTTGATTTTATATTATTATGAAAATTATGTTATTAAATATAAGCTCCACCATCTTGATACATTATCAGAATAGCCAACAACAGAAATCCAAAACTACCTTTAATATTTAAAACCCTCCTAATCAATATGTGTGGAGTTTATTTATAGCTAAGGAACTAATAGCGTTGCAAACATTTCAATAAAAAGAAGATAGAAAGCTAGAAAATGGATTCCAAGACTCAACATTAAATATTTGACTCTAGGACAATAAATAAATAAAACATCAATGTATAGCTTCTCAACCAGACTGCGATTAAAAAATTTTCATGCTCAGGAGTTGTTATCAAAGGACGTCACGGGATGATATCTTAATCTCGTTCTAAGTGTTCATTAAAAATATACTGTTTTAAAAAAAAACATGTTCAAAGTTAGTCGTCTCCATCAATAATTACTACTGACCATAAGAGTGTGAAATGGAACAAAAATTATATTAATAAATATATACTATCTAAAATCATCTCCCTTCCACCCAAGATTTTTCCGTAAAATCCAGGAACTCAAAGGCTTGTTTAAGGTTCAAAGAAAACTCAAGCCCAGAAATTTAAAAGCCCGGGATTTTTGTTTGGACGTACGAATTTGGTCACCCTGTTTTATAATGAAAGAGCCAAAAGTTTAACAAACTAAACTTTCAGAGATTTGTCTTATCTTATCTCTTTACTTTTGACAAACACCCGCATCGGTGGCTGATTGATCTTTATCGTTAGAATCATATTAAACTTTGCCACTCATTAAAGATAGGGAAATTGTAGTTCAGATCTTGGGTGGGTACTGAGAGCATTTTTACAAATATTTATTTATCCATCCTCTCTCGACGCTAGTTCGGCTGGACTTCCTTAGAACTTATTTTACTCATCCTTATTTTTATATAGTTCTTCTTCTATTGAAAAGTTTGGGCTCAAGGGACTATTAACGTACTAACCTAAAATTAGGGAATATATGCGATTTTCTCTTGTTGCATATGAGTTAGGACTCGAAAAATAAACGTTTTCAAAATGGTCTAAATAGTTGAAGGTGATTTTAGCTCAAATTTAAACTCAATTTAAGCAAGGTTGACTCCAGCAAATTAAAAAAAACTTAATGAGCGATTATTATGGTTAGTTGGCTACGCAAACTTTCCTAGGAAGGTGTTAGTTGCCATGGTAACCGGTTCAATACATAAACCTGCTATGCACATACACGCCAGTAGGGCACATTGACTGACCTTCAGTCAAACCTTGGACAAAACACCACCCAAAATTAAACAACCCTTAAAATTCTCAGTGCAAACAATGTCTTATCAAAGAAATTATTAATAATTAAATAGTAACGCGTTTTGCAAGCTCTTAAGATAATATTTATTAATTTTATTTATATACTTAACATGCACTTTATAAATACTCATCATTCAATATATTAACCAACTTATCATAAGACAGTATGCCTAATACTATAGTTGGTTCACACTAACTTTGAATTACTCCCAATTCAAAAGCCACAAAAGTTCTTTCGAATGTATCTGCCTCGCAAAATATAACTTGACCATTTGATAAGTAGAATAGATTTACATCACTTGTCAAAGTGACAGGACATGTTTGCAAGGCAGATGAGCACAAATAAGTTTTTAAACTGTCAGAAGAGGTCAGAGCTATCCTGATCAGACTATACCTACCCGATAATTCTCAGATACCTGCTAATTAAATAATAGTATGAGCCCGTTTACAAATAATAGTAAATATACTGGTCAGCATCACCTTAAGTCGAACCAGGGTCTCGTATTCATGTTGTCGACCACTCTAACACCTTGGCCGCGGGCGTTCTGGATCACACTTGAGAAGAATTTAATAATAATTCTTACGTCACTGGTTTTTAGACAAAGTCAAGACTAAGAAACAGTGAACCCGAGGGGATTCAAACCATCAATGTCTTGCTCACGATACTGCCTCGAGTATGAGACAATAATTATCATTATTAAAATAAAAATATAAAATATTAGTTTATAAAGATGCATCAAATTATATTACATATACATGGGGGTTATTAAACTGATATATTTATTTGATAAAAGAAACATATTTATTTGATATAATACAAAAATTCATATCATAGAATATATAATTAAATATCTGATAGAAGAATTTATGTTAATGCAATGAATTACATTTCTTTCAAAGTTAATCCAACAGACGTAGGGAGATATGAATTAACAGCCGTCTGTGCGTATAACCTGACGTAATGAAAAAAAAAGCTTTCTGTTTTGATAACTTTAAATTGAGAACCGGGATCAGATATAAAATAATTACGAACGTACCGAGAAACTTTAAAAAAAGTTGTACATTAATTTAGCTCCATTAATAATGAATTTAGAAATTATATGAGTGGGGGATAAATATAAGAAAAACATTCTGTTAGTGTAATTAAATTATATTTTTAACTGATTTTTATGTTTCAAATGTCACCATTCTCTTTGATAAGACCCCGGCATATGATCTATTGTGTAAATGCTCCATACAAGATTTGTAAAAAATATATTATTTTATGAAAGATATTTGATGGCGCTTCAAAGATACTTCAGATTTATTTTATTAAAGATATTTTATAAAATAAATATGACAACGTAATACCGCCCTAACAACGTGCAAAAGAAAGGTCTTTTCCTTTAAATAAAGTTTTTTAATTTAGTTAGATTAATTTTGTGTAAGTTTGAGAACTATTAATAATTGAAAGTATATAAATATGATCATGGGAGAGGGGAAGGAATTCTTAAGAAATGCACCACCATTCCACTGAGGAGAGGACGCGAAACTATGGTGTGTTAAAAAAATATAATTATTCGTACCAGTTCACGTGATCTAGAACACTCACACTGATGAGTACGGTATGAGAAAGGTAGAATTTAAAGAAAGTGTACCCGAATTTGAGTGAAAGGAAAGTAGAAAACCATTCAGGAAAAAAAACCTCAGCCCATTTAGGCCGGGTTTCTAGCCCTTTGATCTTTCCATCACTGGCAAACCAGACCAGACGTGACCGACACCCAAGATTGCGTTTCCACTAATACGAATACTCTCGAGATTGAACTATACATTTTTTACTGTTCATTTTTTATTAGTGTAGTGATTCAACTATAGGGTTTGCTACCGACTTAACCTAAAGGTTTTATTTAGCGACAAGGAGTTTAGAGGAAATCCATTAGCATTCACATGGATAGAGGATAAGAAAACATTACATGGAAAGTAATATTTATTAGAAACTCAACCCCAAACTAACCGGCCGGGTTTCAAACCACCACCTTCTTGTCAACGGCCGAATGTATTGTGAGTTTTTGTTTAGTGAAAAACAAAGATTTTTACTGCTTCCATTTTGTGTGTGAATTAATGTAGCATGGTTTAGAGCCACGACCGGATTTAGATCTGTGGAGGCCCATAGGGCTCTAAAAAACTGAAGGCCCCAACGTTAAACAAACACTTTTCTTAACGACGTTTCAAAATTATCACTTTTCTTTCTTTACTAAATAAACTATTAAAATTTCAATGTTTAAGATATTATTTTAAAATTTAATTATTGTCATCACAATAAATTAAATCTGTTTTAGCCAGAAATAAATAAATATTACATATAATGTCCGATTTTACTTAATTTTGCTAAGAACAGAAAATAATGTCAAAACTCTTAAAAGAGAAATTTTTTTATTTAATTTTCTAAAGCATAAACATTAATATTCCTAAACAAGTTTGTGGAGGCCCTTGGGTGGTAGCTCCTGTCCTCCCCTGGATCTGAACCTATATTGTTGATTAATATATATATTATTCTTAAATCACAACAACAGAGTGGCGCAGTGGAAGCGTGCTGAGCCCATAACCCAGAGGTCCGTGGATCTAAACCACGCTCTGCTAGATTTTTTTATATTTTACAGATAGGTTTTAATGAAAAACATAGCTTTTATATCTTTCAATTATTTGTCTGGTTAATATATATGTCGTGGTTTCGATTTACTAGCATTTAAGTTGATAGAGTCACCATTATTCAACTGTTACTCTCTTCAGACTGTTGCTTTGAAATTATATTTACACACGAAAATGAAGCAATAATAGAGGGTAAACTATTATTTTTTATTCAAACCAATATCTAAAATATTATTCTAGCAGAGCGTGGTTTCGATCCACGGACCTCTGGGTTATGGGCCCAGCACGCTTCCACTGCGCCACTCTGCTCATAAGATAAATTACACAACGTTTCCTACTTGCTGGATTTGAAGCTACTTTGCAAAGCTGGTTGCATTTTAACTCGACGCACCTAAGCACTCTAAGCACAATCACACTTAAACGCCAATTTACGAAATAGAAAGAAACGTAATAAAATGAGCAGTTCATCCTGTGAAGCCTCTAGTTTATCTGCTGATAAAACTTATTCTATTCTTCTGACTAAGATACACACCCACTCTATTTGCACCTGGAGAGCATTGCCTTACATTTTAAAATTAATTTGTTCTTTTTACCCTATTCTAGATGGACATATTATGCTTACATGGACTTTTTTATACTCTACACCCTTCTAGGAAGATTTCTACAGGACATTTCCATGAATAAACGAAATAGCCTAAGCTGTAGACGGTTAAAAAAAGTTCACAACAAAAATAACTTCAATATTAAAAAAATAGTTTTGTGACAGTGTAAAACTATTTTTAGAATCATTCAATAGTTTATGTGTTTTTTTTGTTTCAATATATTATGTTTAAAGTTGTCGAATAAAACGTAGATACAATAACATTGGGCATCTTATTTCGACTTGCTGTGACGTCACAGCTAGGCGACGTCCTTTAAAGATAGAGATTGTTTCATCATGTTGATCTCATTGACAATTTGTTATTTGAATCAGACTGAAGCTACGTGGCAAATGTTGACTAGACTCAACATGATTTAACATAATCCATGATCAATATTTTGTTGTCAGCAGAGTGGCGCAATGGAAGCGTGCTGAGCCCATAACCCAGAGGTCCGTGGATCGAAACCACGCTCTGCTAGATAAGTATATATTTTTAACAAATTTCTTTGAATGAAACACTTAATTGTACAACTTACATCGTTTCAATTTTGTTTGTGTGAATATATTTTCAAAGCTAGAATATGAACAATGGTTGCCTAATGAGGCAATATACCCAGGTCCATGGATAAAATTCACGCTACATATATTCACATACAAAATTGAAGCTGTAAAAATTATGTTTTTTTATTAAAACAGATTTGTAAAATGAAATACTAGCAGAGCGTGGTTTCGATCCACGGACCTCTGGGTTATGGGCCCAGCACGCTTCCACTGCGCCACCCTGCTGATATAAGTTCAATTGTATTTATACATGTGTATATAATATATAAGTTAGCTACATCTTACTATGGGTTGTAAAATAATGTACCCTGATTAAGCGGAAAAGATAATTAGGAAAAACTTTCCCCGAGACAGAAAGTCTGAATTATTTGAACCCAGATCTTTTCGTCAGACGCTAAGACAGAGGGAACACCGATGCGGGATATTTCAAATAAGAATCATAATAACCAATAATTTAGCATACATTATAATAATTCATTTGTTTAAAACAGCTCTCGTTAATCTTTGTGTAATGGTAGCTTTTTATTCACTTCTTTTATTCTTAGATTACACGCCATTTAAATATATCACCACTAGCACAGGTGGTCACGCGGATTAAGGAGTAATTCATATTACCTGTTGTACTGGTGACAGGTAATTAGGGTTTAGAGTCCCCGTTCAGTGTAGTGAAGTGTTTTATTCCTAAATGGTTCACTCTTTTCCTTAAACGCAAATGTGGGTACATTTAATCTGAATTTTACCTTTCTTATACCTAATTTGCAGTGTATATAAAAGCATAAACTGATCGGGTAGTAAGCTGGAAAGAACGAGAATCTTTTAGGTAAAACCACATTATGGTGGACCTGTCGAACTTTCCCACTCACTGGCAAACAAGACAATACGAGACTGACGCCTCTTCTCACAGTAACGACTGGCGCGGGACACCCTGAAAACACCGGACGGGACATTTTTGATAGTCGTTAAATTCTGTCCAAACACTTTGAAGATATTTCGTTGGTTCAAATTGCAGCGTAGTCAAAAACGAGGTTTTGTAAACTCGTATGATTAAGATGGGGGTGTAAGGAACAGGGATTAGGGGCAGTGTTTATGCAGTTTTTACAGCAAAACTTACTATAATTAAAATATTACTCCAGTTGAAACAGAGATTTTTATTTTCTTCACATATTGATTTCAATAGCTGTTGAATATCTGCCATGAGTATGGCAGCATTAGATAAGGAACTTTTTAAATTAAGAGCGTGCATCACATGCTCAACAACTCTATGATGCAGTCGACTAGAAATCGTAAATTTACACGAACACTATTGCACGTGGATCATTTCTGATCAAACATTAATGGAGATAAGGAATTAATAGAAGTTCCTGATACTGAACATTGTTGAAATATTAAATTATATTTGGGTAAAATCTGCATTTAAAAGATCGTTTTTGACCATTTTAGAATGGCTTCACAGATACGCACTGTGCACAAATCTTCATTTTATCTTAATAGGGACATACTGTAGCTATTAACAAGAAACTTTGTAGCTTTGTCCCCCATAGTCACCGAGGAAAATTTTGAGTAATCATTCAAATACGAATGCACTGCATACATTTCTGGCATATCGTAGGTGTTTTCTTTTCCCTTTTACTCCCATACCTCGTGCGCACACACACACCAACACAGATGCGAGCCGGGAGACGAGTTGGGCCTGCCCAAGAGAAAAAGTTGTCATTAAATATCAAGGGCACCTTTGACAAATATTCAAGAACCGTTGATATCACCATGTGAAGAAAATTAAACTCTCTGTTTCTACTGGAGAAATACTCTCTTTACGCGCTTCGGTGGCCGCGTGGTCTAACGCGCTACTCTCACAGTGGTCTAGCCTACCGATGGCGGTGAGATCGAGGTTCGAATCTCGTTCAGGTGTACTGACGAAGGTTTTTCCAAAATGGTATTCCATTCTCGCTCCATTTAAATGCGGGTAAACTTCCTTTAAATATAACCTTCCTAATCCCTTAATCCATTAGCGTAATGAGTAAATAAGCGTGTAACCCAAACGGGTACTAAGATGCAGTACTAAATAAATCCACTTACTTTGCCAAATAAGTTTTGCTATAAAAACTGCAAAAACACTGCCTTTTTCTCGCGTTTCCTACACGCCAAGCTAAACATAATTTATGCCAGTCTAGTTTTTTTAAAAAAATAAATAGATACAGTTATTTAAACTCATAATATTGTTGAATCATACTGTTGTTAAGGCTTGCGAATTCTATTTTTTTTGATAAAGGTCCTCTGGAAATATGACGTAGTACATTCATTTTTTTTTACGTAGCTATGTAATTTTAATGAACAGGGTTCGAGCCCCAATTTAACCATCTCTGGCAAAAAAAAAAGTCTATTGCGATAGAACATGCTTCGATGGACGAATGATTTAGGTTAGTGGTTCCCAAACTGTGATACATACAATTATTCCCGATAGTACATACACTCGGTGTTACGCGATGAGAAGCCAAAAAAAACAAACAAGCAAATTAAAGTCGGAAAAAGGATAGGGCCTCATTAAAATCCTATAATGATGTTAGGACCAAGTCAAACCAAAGGGAGAACAGATTTAAACAGTGGTCGGAGAGGGAGGGGGTGGCAACACTGGTTATATTTCAGACAGCCACGGAATATGTGGCGTACAATTAAAAAGTACCGAAATAGTAAATATTCAGCTTTATCTTGGTGGTACTCCAAATTACGGAACTTGATGGAGTCGTATGCCATTCATAAAGTTTGGGAACCTCTGATCTATTAAGGCACTACTCTCTCCGTAGAATGGATTGTTGATGTCTGGGAGATTATGGTTTCGAATACCAGCTGGGGTGTTCTGGATGGAGCTTTTTCCTAAATGGTTTTCCACTATCTCCCTCCGCAAAAAATTTGGGCACACTTCCTCAAAAATTCAACCTTTCTAATCCCCAATACATTAGCGTAATTATTATATACGAGTGCAACCCAAACGGGTAGTAAGATGCGGTGTTAAAAAAATGAGATGCAAGAGCAACGCTTTTTAGACCACACGATCTACCGATGCGAGTCAGAACCAAGCTAACAGGCAACAAAATCTATTTCACAGTCGTTGGCACATCTTACCTTTCGATTTGTTAAATCCATACACAAGACTTCACTCCCCCATCGATGAAAAATAAGAGTAAGGGGTAAAAAGAGAGAGAGTGAGGGGTGATTTTTTTTTTTTTGAAGTAGATGACTGCTGTAAGAGCTAAAATTACCCCATCAAAATGTACATAAAATGTCTCGTTCGTGCGGGAATTGATTCACTTGTCTGAAAAGGCTGTGGTAATGTGTTGGGTGGGGTCGAGGTAGTTCTGTAAGGGGGGGAGGGAGAGGGGAAGGGAAGGTAGGTGAGGAAGTGACGTCACCTAGCTAACGCCGAGTTTTGGTGGAGCATCAAAGTCGATTCCAATTTGTTCGTGTGGGATCAAAAGGGACCACGCGACCTCTATTTCTCGGAAATCTAGTTCGAGTTTGTAAAAAGATTTTGTCAATCTTTCTGCTGTTTCAGCCTTTTTTTTCCCCTCCACCCCGCATCTATAGTAGGATTCGGGTAAGAATAACAGTATCTGAAAGTTACTTTACCCATTCACGTTGATGAATTAACGTTCGGGGGGTGGATACTGTGTCTGTTCTAGATTTAAGTTGGTTTATAAGTCTTGCTGATACAATACAGGTGGTTCAGAAAGTACACACACAAATAAATAATAAATAAAATAATATAAAAAATCAACTCCATGGAGACAGCCAACAATCGATCCACACTAACCTAGTGGCTGCCATCTGTTGCTGAAGATAATGCCAACTTTTGAGGATAGAGGGTATGATGTGGTCAGTACAATTAACCCTCCGGTCGTTAACATCAGTTTTTTAGACTGGGGCCACTACTTTTTCATTCAAGTAGCTCCTACCTGCCTCGGTGACCACATGGTCTTTGGCGTCTCTCTCATAATATACTAGAATGCCGATGACAGGACGATCAGAGCTCGAATCACGGTCGGATGTACTGAGGGTGGTTTTTCATAAAATTGTTTTCCACGCAAATGATGGTACACTTCCCCCTGAGTTTAACCTTTTTCATCACCCTTACTCATTAGTGTAATTAGTACATATTATGTGTATAGCCTGGTCAGGTAGTAAGACTCAGTGCTAAAAAAAAAGTATCTCCTCAATTTGTCCTCAAGAGGTTGAGTTTGACCCAGTACCATACCCACTGCTTCACAAATATATCTGGAAGCATTGAGGATCGAACCCGGGACTTCTGGCTCTATGTAGCCATTAGCGAGAACGTATCAATCGCTGCCAAGCCACACGGCTTAAAATACAATGGTCTGTGTTAGGTAATTTTTTATTTTGTCTATGTTTATACTCCCATTCGCCCCTCCCCTATAACCACCCTTTGTCATGTCAATAAGAAACAAAACTACGGAAATCTTATCTCAAGGTGAGGAGGTTCTTAAATATCTTAACTTTTCTGTTGTGAAGCTATAAAAAGAATCTCTGCATACGTTAGAGGAAGGCTAAATCTAGAGTTCGGTTTCATCAAGCCTACATTCAAAGCTCCCCAAATATGATTAAAAAGTTTTTAAAAATGGGCTAATTTCACATGTTTACACATTTTATTCTATTAATAAAACTTAAACTATAGGGATGTTAAAGAAAAAGAGCCTTGTTGGAATATTTAGACCCTATTTTGACGTGAACATTATTTTGAAATAACGCATCGGTAGGGTTAAAAAAAATATTGGGTTAGAGCTGAACGTCTGCACAGAAATTTATCGCTTATCGAGGATGACCTCTTAATCTCCTTATATGAAAATGCAGGCACATTTACTCTAGTTACAACCTGTTCATATCTACCCTATTAATGTAATTAAATACGTAGATAGCCTGAACGGGTAGTAATAAGGGGTGCACAAATATACAGTCCAATTTTTATAGAGAGGGCCTTATTTGACAACACATAAAGTTACTAGATCTACTTTCACGTATTTAGGCCCATACGTCAAGTCATGTGGTGTACAGATGTCACTTTTAATAGATAAAATCAATACCTATAAAATAACACTAATAATTTAGTAAAATGTTATCAATCAATTCTAAGCGGAAAAAAAATATGTTTATTTTCTAAAAGGTTTTTCCTATGAAAATTGGACTTTAATTCTCATTACTTTCCTCTATGCTGTGACATGTGCGACTGTCGCTCTGACGACGAGACATTCTTAGTAAAGTCCTCTTCTTCTTTCCAGTTTTTCTTAGTCCTGCCAGGCGTCTTCCTCCCAAGCCACCCCCTTCCCCCCCGACTTGATATTCCGCACCTGACGAGATTTCCATCCCCACGGTCACACCACAATGCGCAGTCACGCGTGACGTCACACGCTGAATGGATCTCTCAGGACTACTGGGAGAAGTATGGCTGGGATGGTTATGCGGATAATACAGCTGATTAGAAAGCTGCAGGCTAGGGGGTTCGATCTACGACCGGGTGCTTTAAGGTCATTCGATAATGATAATTAATCAGATTTTTTGAGTGCTGTAGTATATTGGCAAGGCATTTAACAAAAGTGTAGATAAGGGGGTTATCTTGGTAATATTAGCAAGCAGCGTCTCAGCTCATTTCAACAAGACCGACCAGTTAAGGAAGCCGGCGTTCGCTTTACCTGGGTGTGCCATTGGTTGGGACTGTCTTACCTTCTGCCTCGGCCAGACATATTATGTTCTGCTAGTCGGTGTTGTCTACTACAATCGGTACAATAAAAACAAGAAATTTCATGAAATAGACATGTCAAATCTATATTTGCATTGGTCAATTCGGACACATTAATAAAATTAAAGAATAGGGTTGGGTTAGAAAAAACTAAATTAATTCTAAATAATGACATTATGTTCTAAAAAATGAGATACAATCAAATTATCGGAGTATTAAAAGAACCGTATTTATATACAATTAAAAATGATGTAATCTTACCACTTTAAACTGCTTATACATTAAAAATTATTTTTCTTTAAAATAATATTATAAATATTTCTTTGTGTACACCTCATTTGAATGCTTAACTTCAGCCCCATACATTAATTTCTTTACCTTAACAATGGTATATAAAAAACATAAAATAGCAAGTTTTACCCCTTGTAATTCGTAAACTGTAGGGATATGAAATAATTGAATCACTATTTATCTATATTAATCAAATAAAGAGTTTAACTGTTTGTCTTGAGCACAGCGTGATATCTACCGAATGCAAAGGGCTGACATTTTAAAATTAGTATCCCATGTGGACGAACATGTGCACCTAGAACCCTGAAGTTTATATTTTGTTTTAGATTTTTATCTTTATTAAAAACCCGGTTGGAAGAGATGAAATAAATATTTTTTCCCTCTCTCTGTTTGAAACAAAGAAAAGCATTACTCGGGGTGGCCACGCAATGAATTACACGGTTACCCCGGTCGAAACCACGTAATTATACTAGTAACGTATAAATATACACTTTTTAAAATTGTGCAATAATTTTTTTAGAGTCGGATGATCCGAAGGGGTTAACCTTCTAATCTCCAAGAAGCGAAATGTTGGTGTTTCCTATAAGTTAGTGTTGTCACTAGTATTCAATTCTAATAATAGAAGACGCTAATAATAAATAAAGACCTCCACAGTGTGAGCCTGCAAGCTAACTAAACCGACCGAGCGGCTCATGTGGTCAGCACAACGAGCCCTCCGGCCGTTAATCCCAGTTTTCTAGACCGGAGTCACTACTTATTAATTCAAGTATTATTTGTCCACACGGGGCTGAGTTTGACCCCGTTCCAGACTCAATGCTTCACAGATAAATATTGAAAGCGCCGGGGGTAGAACCCGGGACCTACGGATCTGTAGCTGTTAGCTCTGACAACTAGACCATAGTAATATAAAAATATCTCGATTTATCCGTATCCGCACCAGTGATCTCACTGTCTAAAGCGTCATAATACTTAGCACCACGTCTTACTACCCGTTCTGGTTACACGCTTAAATACTAATTACTCTAATGGGTTAGGAATAAGGAAGGTTGAATATAGAGGAAATGAACCCGCATTTGCGTGGAGGGAGAGTGGAAAGTTATTTAGGGAACCCCCCCCCCCCCCCGTCC
>CABFWO010000361.1:138170-163000 GCA_902155825.1 Timema genevievae | reverse complement strand
CCCCCCCCCCCAGTTCACCCAAGCGAGATTCGAACCTCGTTCTCCTCGTCCTTGGCAGTTTAGCTCAACATGAAACTAGCGCGTTAGCTAACTACGCCACCGAGGCGGGTTAAAGCGTCAATTTCATGACAGACTGAACTAAGGTGTCGGACTGTCAGTCATCATAACCAGTTAAAACACAAATGGTTCATTCATAGTGTCGGGTGCTAGAGACTCTTTTTATGAAACAGCTTCATTGGTTGCTTAATTTTCGCACAGGTGGACACGTGGACCAAGACTTTAGTCTCGTGTCTGTCTGGTGACCGGGGATCATTCAAGGGCTCGAATCCCGGCCGGGTGTAGTGAATTGATTTTTTCTTAAAACAACTTCACTTTCGCTCAACACGATGAAAATCCGTAGCACAGCTTCCTTCGGATAGGGAAGTAAGGCAGTTGGTCCACTGTCAATTGTGGCACGTGTATTACCTTTTCGGGTCTTTCTTGTTCACTCATAGAATACCCGGTGCGGAAAGCAACGAGAAGCTACCACTCTGTCATAACTTCCCTACTACATGGTCTTTTTCCCAGATGGTGCGGGAAACACTAACCATCCGAAGGCCTGAGTGCATTTAAAGCTTCGGAGGCTTGATAAGCCCATTAGGACCAGCCCTAGAGTTGAAGATTTATTATTATTCGCTCCACAATGAAATGATTACAGGTAAAAGGTAGCGTATTGTATATACCATCGTATTCAAAATCCGTTTCGCTTGTCTACTTAACCGTCTTTATTTTTCTGTACAAAGGCTATATAAGCGACATTTTGTTTATTTAAAAGCCAAAGAAAAACAATACTTTCAATTCTCATAAAGTATTGTATATGCCAACGTATCCAAAATCCATTTCTCTCTTCAATTTTACGTGTGTATCACGTTTGCCTACTTAATCGTTTTTATTTGTCTGTACAATGGATGTATCAGCGATATTTTGTTTCTTTAAAAGCCAAAGGAAAACAATACTTTCAATTCCAACACGATGCATCCAGGACTAAGAGGTAACAGATGGATATTTTTCCTTTCCAGAATAATACCTATACAAATTTCAATGCATATTTTTAGAGAGTGGTTTTAAATAACAAAAAATATATATGGGAAAATGCTAATGCATAGCGAGGAACTTTTACGACGTAGCACACAAAACTCATGTCAAGTTAAAAATTCGATTTTTACCGCTTATAAAATATTCATCAGTTCAAAATAGTTTTTCTTTTCTTTCGAGTGAGCATATTTGTATATGCGGTTCACATGCGGTAAATGTATTCTCCTTGGCGGACAAAAATGTAAAGCTAAAGTTCGTCTGCGTTCCTTTCGACTGATTGGAAAATAACGCATCTCTTTATACAACCAGAGTCGGTCCCACACTTTACAGCAAGGTCAGTTAAAGAGTTAAACCATGAGTAGGTAAGTAGAGAAAGTCAAGACTGCAAAAGTTTTTAATTTGATATAAAAAATGCTGATAATGTATGATCTTGGTATATATACAGTGTGTTCGGAAACTCAATGCCCAAACTGCACATATAGCTTGTTTGAACCAAAAGTAACACAAAATCCCTGTACACTTACATCCGTAAATCTGTGCTAATATCATTAAATTGTGTTCAAAGTTTCAGCGTTCAGAGCCTGGAGAGCAAAGATGTTCAAGCATGCGTGTACATCAGGTTGCAGAGGAGCTAGGTACGTGGAACTGCACACCTCAACATCTTTAAACACGGCAGCAGAACATACCACAATTAATAGTAAACAACACACCAGTTCATCTAGAAATGTGAATACGTTCTGAGGGTCATCATTAACTGTCCTACATTACAGAAAGTGCTTGCTATTATTACATGTGCAGTGCCGTGAGCCTAACTCCTATGCAGCCTGTTGTACATGCATACTTGTACAGCTTTGCTCTCCCAGTTCTATACGCTGAAACTTTGAACACAAATTAATGGTATTAGCATAGTTTGCACGATGTAAAAATATAGGGATTTTGTATTAATTTTGGTTCAAACAAGCTATATGTGCAATTCGGGCGTTGAGTTTCCGAATATCCTGTATGTATATATAAAGCTCAATGGCGATACCGGCCAAGTAGCTGCCACACGTTGGCGAATATAGTGCCAAAATTTAGGGATAGAGGGTGTCATGTGGTCAGCACAATGAAACCTCGAGCCATTAAGCTCGGTTTTCTAGACCAGAGTCGCTACTTTTTCATTAAAGTAGTTTCTAATTTGTTCTAACGAGGATGAGTATGACCTAGTTCCAGATCCACCGCTTCACAGGGAAATCTGAAAGTACCGAGGATCAAACCCGGAACCCCTGGATCAGTAGCCAGGAGCTCTAACTCTGGAGGAAGTCCTCTTGGTATTTATCAAATGTTTATTTCTATTATCAATAAGTTTAAAGCCTGGTACACACGATACAATTTCATGTAGAGAATGTTATTCAAGAAAGCATAACAGAAATTGGTCTCATTGATTGTAGACAAGTTTAACCCAGTGACTGTTCATATGGCTCGTATAGCAACATACAATATTTGAACAATACTCTGGCATATTCTTTCTTGTTCATGATTAAATATAGCTCGATTTCTGGTGTTTTTAAACATTGATAACATTAAAAAAGTATTAACTGTAAATATTTTCCTTATCATCTCGTAAGGCTATTGATAGGAATAATGGCTTATTTTAAAATTGTCATTTTCTTTAACTGTTGAAAAACTCTATGCTCGAAGTTCGATATACTTTAGTTTAGCTGTAAAAAGATAAAACATTATGTATATTTAGGATTCCAATAAGTAAACTTACGATGTTCAAGTAAATAAAATCGTTTCTATCAATGAATGGGGTTACACATTCAACCATTCAGAAAAAACAAGTTATATCATTAATCATGAATTTTTATTAATGGTTTCAATGTGATTTTTTAAATGAAGCGATACTAACAAATTTCTATTTCAATTAGTACTAGTTATGGAAATACCAACAAAATAAAGTTAGTAGATATAAATTATTTAATTTAATATGAAAGAATCATAGCAAAATTAAACTTTTAATCAGAAATATTACAAAATAGTGGTCTTAGGGCATCCTTAATTAATACGAGGATAAAATCGTAAAAAGGGAGGTACAACTTTTTATTCCCTAAATACATTTTTAAATTCTCTTTTCTTTATAGAAAATATAGTTTAAAAAAGTTAAAATTGACTTTATCACTTTCTCTCCTTCCCCTTTTATTTGTTTCATCACTTCTTAATCTTATAATACTTAAACTTTAACATGAAGCAGCTTTAATTAGAGCACAGATTTTCAATTTTCCTCTGTGAACTCTTGTCGAGAGAAGGGAGATTGCGAGGAGGCAGGGAAGAAGGGGAAGAGAAGGAGAAGCTATAGCGTTGCATATTCTACAGGAGTCGGAAATAAAAACTCGTTAATTGCCATGCTAATCACTACGGCACTAAGCCAATGTGTTCCCCAAGTTGAGCAAAGAGGGCGATGCGCGACGCTTTCTCAACCCAATTTCCCAGGCTTCATCGGGGTGCAGGAGGGGGTGTTAGAGGGAGGGTGAAGGGAATGTTAAGGGCTGAAACATGACAGAAAAAGGAAATGGATGGGAAGGTAATGTATGAAGGAAAATATAAATATAAAGTTTAAAAATAAAATCAATACGATTCAGAGAGCAAAGAGAAATACAGAATAAAGTGATAGAGTTTTATTACAATAGTTAATATATTTATATAAATGTAACTATAAGTATCAGTTTTTAAGTACTTGACTACTTCTGATCGTTTGTAAAAAAAGTGTCACTCAAGGATGGCCCATGGGTTCTTTCCAGGGCTACCACCTTTAGACGAGACTGCACTAATAAATTGTTTCCTCCCTTTCAGTATTAAACTTCTCCTTTAAAGACAATAAAACCGAATTCATTGTTTGAATGGTCCAACACATCACTCCCGCAATAGCCTGGAATACCCTATGATGGAGAGACCGGGGCTCGAATACCGGTTGGGTGTACTGAAGTTTTTTTTCCCTAAATGGCCTCCACGCAAATTCGGGTAAACATTTTCTGAATTCAAACTTACTTATCCCCAATACATTAAAGTAACTAGTACATATGCATATAACCTGAACGGGTAGTAAGACGCGGTGCTAAAAATAAAAATATCATTAAAAAAAAGGTAAGCTCGGTACAGTTGGTGTGGAAGGATCTCTGACCGCCTTAGTCTAGTGTGATAATATTGGTCGAAGGGATATAGCTTTTTCGCTCTCAGCCAAGACTGGCTTTCAGTAAATCTAATTTGTTTTGTACTATAGATTGGTGTCTGAGAGCCAGGTAGCGAATAGGAGAGAAACGGTAACAGACGAAGAAAGAAAATGTATCGAGTGGAAGAACCACGACAAAAAAAAATGTTTGTATGCGTGCCAGGTTAAGCTAACATTTGAACTTGAATTAGAAAATAAATATACACATTAAAAGATAAATATATAATCTATGTGATGAGGACCGACCACGATTTCAATTACATCTACAATATAAAATATTAATCAGTGTCTTGTCATGGATTGTTTCCAGAGTAAATAAAGCTACTTTAAAGAAGTTGCCTATATGTGACGTCACGGAAGGTCAAGATTGGATTTCCCATGTTAATGAATTTACGTTTTAAAGATATAACGTTGAAACAAAAACTTTATTTCTTGAATAATTCTAAAAATAATCCTACAGTTTCACAAAATTGTTATTTTTATCTTGTATTAGTTTTTTTTGGTAAACGTATTTCTTATAAATCATCTATTTGGCTTGGTTATGAAAATGGTCCTTAGAAGTCTTTCTGCCAGGATGCAAATTAAAAAAAGGCTTTCATGGTATTCGTCTATCAAGAAATGGAAACAAGAGAAAGGTAATTAAAAAAAACAATTCAAGGTTTTCAAGGTGCAAATAGTATAGTCACGGTGTAAATTCGTCAGAGGAATAGGGGAAGTGTTAACAGTAGATACAAAAAAGAGCACCACAGAGTGAACTTATCATTTTCGTCACATCTATTTTATTTCGTACATTATTGTGTAAGTGCTTAGACTGTTAAGGTGCGTCAAGTTAAGATGCAATCATCTTCACAAAATATCTTTGAAATCTCCAACTAGTCAACCTCACTAAACTGTACCTGTGATGTGCTGTCATCACACAGTAAAATACTCATTGATGAGCTATGAACAGAAATACATTTCCCATGTGAGCTATACATAGGGATATTCTATGCAGGATTGATCAAATAGGGATCAATTGGACGTGAACATATCGCATGGTACAGTTTTTATTTAACAAGCTCTACTAACCATGGAGACACTGCTCGCTACTACACACACATATTAGTAACAT
Organism: Timema genevievae; assembly: GCA_902155825.1. Taxonomy (NCBI): domain Eukaryota; kingdom Metazoa; phylum Arthropoda; class Insecta; order Phasmatodea; family Timematidae; genus Timema; species Timema genevievae. Next base: position 157,607 of record CABFWO010000361.1, on the reverse strand, counting down.
ATTTAATTTGCCTAACTGTTTGAAAACCCAGCCATTTCTACTTGCACATTTATAAAGGTAGTACAAATAAAAACAGCCTTATATTACATTACATATGTTATTGAAAAATAATATACATGTTATGTATCTTTACACCCATTATTGTATCCAGCCTATGGTCTGGGCCAGTTTTTTTTAAAATTCAAGCCATATATTTTCCATTACCGGCTTGCTAGACCTTTCGTAGCTTCATATTCTTTAAAATCTAACTAAAGACTAGGAAAGGCACAGCATCCAGTCCTCGGCATTTAATTTATCAGTGTTAAAGAGTAAACCCATATTTCACCAATGATAATTTATTTTGGCCATGTCAAGATTTGAATCCGGACCCTTAGCTTAGTAGGCAAACACACTTCCGAATGAGCAAAGGTGTCAGATAATATATATATATATATATTACAACCGTGTTTTATTATTAGTTAAAGTCAGATGCATGTATATACTAATTTATGCTAATGGGCTAGCAATGAGAAAGTTTAAATTTAAAGAATGTGTACCCAAATTTGCGTACAGGAAGAGTAGAAATATATTGTTAAAACCACCCTCAGTACATCCAACCAGATTCTAACCTCGCAGTCTAGTCTATTTTGAGACTGACGCCCTAGAATATGCGACCACCAAAGCATGTCTTTATTTATTTACATATACGATCCATTCAAAATATTCCTACATTTTAGATTGATACGCACAATCTTAAATTTAATGTTGGCCAGACTCTTGGCCTAGTGTTTAGCATTCCTTAATACTAACATAGAGGTCCCGGGTTCAATTTCCGGCGGTCCCATAGATAATTTTCACAAAGCGGGGATTGTTCCTATGGTTGCCATGGTCTGGATAATTAGGCTTAAGTTAGGTCTAAGATACTGGTGCCCCATAATCATCACCATTATCATCTCATCGGGGTGAAGTAACTTTACCTAGAGGGTGCCCCAACCTCAGAAGATGGTTACATATCCACTACTGCCAGTAGAAGATCAGGACCAGCTGACAAAACTTTATGGCATACGCTAAAGAAATTTATATTTTTTTAAAAGTTTAATTCCTTTAATTTCCAAAACCTACCCAGAAAATTTTCTTAAATATGTTTTAAAAACTGTCAAAGAGTAAAACAAGTTTTTTAAATCCTTTTCTTGAAATCTTGCTATTGAATCTGATGTAGATGAGGCTATCTCGTGGACTGTTATGAGGGACTAAAGCTCATTCTCGTTAGTAGCTCGGTTTACTGCAGACAATCTTACAAAAGCATGCACGGTGAGAATCTATCTACATTTGAAATTCAGATTAGGTTCTGCTCATTTTGAATGAAAAGAAGGAGCAAGGTGAGGATGCCTGACTAGCTGTAGCGGTAGTTTCGGATCCGAGGGAGAAGACTTTTTTTTTGTTCGAGAGATAAAGAGGCTATTTCCGGAGTGGAATAGGAACTGAATATAACCCTATGATTAGTGGAAAAGGTGCGTTAAGAGTAGCGTGTTGCACCGGTCATCATGATAATAGTGTTATCATTAGCATCATTTATGAAAATATAAATTATTCATTAATTAACTTAGAAAAACTGAGTCTATTTAAATATAATTTACAGTGAAAATTAAACACAGGTATAATTTAATTATTATATCATTTTTTGTTAGCACCACGTCTTACTAACCGTTCTGGTTATTTGCGTCTTTACTAAATACGCTAATGGTTTTAGAGAGTAGGAAAGTCTTAATTTAGAAGAAGTGCACCCGAATTTGTGTGGAGGTATAATATTGAACCATTTAGGAAAAATCACCCTCAGTTCACCTGACTAGGCTCTAACCCCCTATCTCCCCGTCTTCAGCAGTCTATTCTATAGTAAGAGTAGCATCTTAGACCATGTGACCACCAAAGTGAGTTATTATATCACTTGAATTAGTAAATTTCCACAAATATATTTTAAAATAAAGGTCACATTTTTTTAGACCCCATTGTTCGGGTTAAATGAATATCAATTACGCTAGTACATTAGGGATTGGGAAGGCTGCATTTAAAAGAAGTGTACCCAAATTTGCGTGGAGGAAGATTATAAAACCACTTAGAAATAAATACACTCAGTACACCCAACCAGGATTTGAACCCTGATCCTGTCCATTGTCAGTAACAGTACAGTATAATCCGTGAGTGACGCCTTGGACAATTTAAGCACCATATAGGCTCTAAGGCTCACATTTAATCTGTATTAATAAAATGAAGTGTTTGTATGTATGTGTGTCATGGCCATTAAACGATATCTACGGCTCATAGAAGGCTGAAATTTTCAAAATTAGTAGCTCATATGCAAAAACATGTCCACCTCAAAGCTGCAATATTAATATTTTGAATTTTTTAATTTATCAATAACTGAGCCGGAATAAATAAAATGATTTTTTTTCTGTTTGTTTGAAACAAAACAAAGCGTTTCCTGGAGTAGCCAAACAATGTATTGCGCGGTTACCCCGCGAAATTACGTGTACTTCTGCTAGTATAAAACATAATCAATTATAATTAAACATTACATTTTTATTTTATTGTACTTTACCATGCTATTTAGTGATTTAAATTGTATTACAATAATCTACCAAGATAAACTAAAGTACTGTATGTTGATAATGAATATAGCGTAGCTCGGTGGTTTTTTTGCACCTCATTTTACTACCCGTTCGAGTTATACGCTAGCTCTTAGTTCCGCAAATATTTAAAGTTCACAGTACATTTAACAAACCTACATTTTTTTTACAGCACACTGTTTTGTTTGGGTACGTGCCGCGACAACAGAAAGTGGATTACGCACCCAGTCCAACGGTTCACGGTGAATTAGAACTAGGAAAATATAAACTAATTTATTTCTGAAGTAACTTCAAGTGTTTCAAGAATAAATGTTGAATTTATTTTATTTTGCCCACTTTTTTTTAAACATATGTTGGAAACAATTAGTCAAAACTATTAGTAATTTGGTTAAACCCTAACTATAATTTCACGCAAAAGCTTTTTATTTTGTCAAATGTGTTAAAATTATTGGTAAGTACGACAACGCATGGCTGTCACTCGTACCGACTTCATATGTGTTCTTATTGAACAGCGATGAGTGGCGCTCTAGGCTGTGACAGCACGGCACACCTCATTCGATGTCGTGGCACACCAGTGTGCCGTGGCATACCGTTTTAGGAACATTGGCCAAGCTAGAAAAATTTATTGATCTAGAACCTTTAGGGAAATTATTTTTTTATTAGTTTAAATAAATCCAAATGTAGGGAAAATTTTAATGTAAAGTTTTAGGCAGCCGGCAATATTGGCTTGAATTATAATATCAGGTAGTTGACACAAAAAAAGTAAAAATTATTAGATGAGAAACTATAGTATATGTAGAGTCCATCAGTTGGAGATAGAATAAAAAAAACCGCCAAGAAAAATACATATATATATATATATAGTGCATTCAATTAGGAATGAGCTCCACTCTATCTGGGGAAAAAGGAACACTTTTCCCGTGAGTAGCTGTTGTGATACGTACACTTTATTGAATCTACATGCCAAGAAAACTTTCTTCACGTCAGCCTTTGTTGAATATTTGTCAAGGTTGTCTTGGAAATTAATGAAACCTTTTTCTCTTCATTTAATAAGTTTCTCACCTAACGCTGCTATGCTCATGACAGATACTCAACAAATGTTGATATCGCCATGTGGTGAAAATTAAACTCCATGTTTTTTTACTGAAGAAATATTTTATTTTCGCCAAGAAAAGTTTTGCTATAAAAACTGCAAAAACAGTTAACTTTTCTCGCCGTTTCCTACACTTTAACACTGTATGGAAGGTGATATCTTATTCACATTATTCGTAATATAACGCCGTGAGGTAGAATGAAAGGCAGTTCTACTAACAGTTGTGTATAGCGGGTAGTATTTGACACATCACAGGAGTAAAGAAAACCATTTGTCATTCTGTAACGCCGTGAGGTAGAATGCTATGCAGTTCTACTAACAGTTATGTATATCGGGTAGTATTTGACAAAACACGCGTGTAAAATAAACGCCGTGAGGTAGAATGTTAGGCAGTTCTACTAACAGTTGTGTATAGCAGACGGCATCCTATCCTACACGAAGAGGTACTATGTAATTTAGTTTTTCTAAATTAGAACCAGGAGGAAAGTTAGACACACAGATCCAAAAATCAAGTTTTCTTGGCATGTTGATTCAATAAAGTGTACGTATCACAACATATACTCACGGAAATAGTGTTAGTTATTTTTACCCAGGTAGGTTGGGGTTCATTTCTAATTGACTGCAATAAATATATTTATTTTTCTTAGCAGTTTTTCTTACTTTCTCTAACTGACTGACTCTACATTTTCTCTAATTTCTCATCTAATTATTTATACTTTTAAACTAATTACCATTGCTACCATACAAAATTTCGTCGAATATTTTGGAAAACTTTGGAGTTGTAAGCCTAGATAAAATTAAAGTTAAGCGAATAAAAGGTTTAAAACAAAGCAAAATAATCGATTACACAATTCAAGGAGCGAGCTTATCTAAATAATACGTTGTCTCTTAGCATTTGTTCGCACCTAATTTTACTACCCCTCTGAGCTGTCCATATTTAACCATACAAATGGGTTAAGGATGAGGGATTTATAGCTTTGAGGAAAATGTACCCAAATTTGCATGGAGAGAGGGAGTGAAACCATCAGGAAAACCACCCTAGGTACATTCAGTTGGGATTCGAGCCTCAATCTCTTCGTCACAGGGAAAAGCAGAGGAGATTGATGCCTTAAATCCGTCTGCCCATCTTTGGAGGCTTCCTAAAACTGGTCAGAGGCTAATTTGTAATCACGATTTAAATAGAGATGTGTCACCACCAGGTTTTTTTTAGCACCACGTCTTATTACCTGGTCAGGTTGTACACATATGTACCAATCACGCTACTGAGCTAGGGATGACGAAAGTTGAATTTAGAAGGAGTGGTGTACCTTCATTTGTGTGGAGGAAGAGTGAAAAACAATTTTATAAAAAACACCCTCATCATACCAAATCGGGATTCAAGCCCCAATCTCCCTCTAATCGGCAGTCTAGTCCAGCATGAGAGTGACGCCTTAGACCCTGACGCTGACGCTGATGACCCATTGGAGACAGTCCCGTCGTGTTGAAATGTCAGTCCAGTAGCACGTGAAACAAGCGATGGCCATTCAACCTTGACATCTATTCACAGCTGGTCACACACGGCAGACGGACAGATCCAATTTATCAAGTCTGTACTTCATTTGAAACAATAGGGATCGTTACCTGACACATACTTACCTGTATGTATAGTAAACATAAACATAACCGGCCCCGTGGTGTAGGCATCCTGGCTACGAGTCTGGAGGTCCCGGGCTTGATTCCCGGCTGGTACCTTGGGTATTTTCTCGAACGGGGAATTACCCCAACTGTCACTAGGGTTTGATTAATTAGGAGTTTCCAATGGTTCCACACCCTCATACTCATTATCACCATCACCTCATCTAATAAAGACATGGAAAGAGTCTCCATGGAAAGGATGTACTATTAGTACATTCGGGCGTCCCCTGGGAAACGGTACACTAGTACTGGCTAATGTTTCCACTACTGGGCTACGAGTGATGCTACCTAGACGAGCAATATATAACAATAATTTTTCTTTATAATATAGAGAAAGTATTGTAATTGTGATTATTGTTGACCTTGAGATTATGATCAATATTGACGTTTTATGTGCTCACGAACCCACCCAAAAAGTGGTTCTCAAACCTATTTATGTCTGTTAATGGGACTACAGCCGAAAAGGATTTATGGAATTGGTTAACATTTGGTATTCGTATGTTAAATATTTACATATAAAATTAACGTCCGGAAGGTTCGTTGTGCTAACCACACGACACCCTGTACACACAGAATTTAGCACTATCTTCGCCAAAATACGGTGGCCACTTGGCCGGTTTGGCTCGATTACGGGGTGACGCCGTGTAGTTTTTTTTAATAGTCACAACTCAGAGCTTTTTAAAATTCATATTCCAGTCTTTAAATTATGATTTTACTTACTGACAATGGATTTTTTAAATTTGAACATTTTTAAAAATGGCTTGGACGATTCTATTTAAAATTGATACATCGGAAATGTTTGGTACGACAAATAGCACGGTATATTTTTTCATTTTTTATTTGTACAAAATATAAAATCAGGAAACTTTGAGAAATGAAAGACTGCTGTCCAACTATCAGCTTGTCTCTCGACAAGTATCCTGTGTCAGTTCAGAGGATGAAGGTCGTCCATCACTCGAAGCACAATCTCCTCCACGCCGAAGACAACTAAGACGCTAGGGGGGCGGCGTCGCAGCAGGGGGCGGCACCACGCGGTGGGGAGACCATGGCGTTGCGCGGAGGCTTCCACCTTCTTTAGTGTCCTGCTGTTAGGGCCGCCGTATATCAGCATCCTCTCCCCCTCCGTCTCCCATTTGGACAGGGGGAACTCGTAGTCGGGGGACTGCGTGAGGAGGGAATACATCGCCAGCGCTCCTTGCGCCACCTGGACTAAACACTCGGGACTAGGTGGATTGTCATACCTGGACTAATTACTTGAGTCTAGGTAAATAGTCATATCTGGACGAAATACTTGAGTCTAAGTAAATAGTTCCACATGGACTAAACACTTGAGACTAGGTGGATTGTTATATCTGGACTAAACACTCGAGTCTAGGTGGATTTTCATATCTGGACTAAACACTCGAGACTAGGTGGATTGTCATATCTGGACTAAACACTCGAGACTAGGTGGATTGTCATATCTGGACTAAATACTCAAGACTAGTTGGATAGTTCTATCTGTGCTAAACACTCGAGTCTAGGTGGATTGTCATATCTGGACTAAACACTCGAGACTAGGTGGATTGTCATATCTGGACTAAATACTCGAGACTAGTTGGATAGTTCTATCTGTGCTAAACACTCGAGACTAGTTTGATAGTTCTATATGTACTAAACACTCGAGACTTGTTTGATAGTTCTATATGTACTAAACACTCGAGACTTGTTTGATAGTTCTATATGTACTAAACACTCGAGACTTGTTTGATAGTTCTATATGTACTAAACACTCGAGACTTGTTTGATAGTTCTATATGTACTAAACACTCGAGACTTGTTTGATAGTTCTATATGTACTAAACACTCGAGACTTGTTTGATAGTTCTATATGTACTAAACACTCGAGACTTGTTTGATAGTTCTATATGTACTAAACACTCGAGACTTGTTTGATAGTTCTATATGTACTAAACACTCGAGACTACGTGCATAGTTCCACCTGGACTAAACATAGGTCGTTTTCACAACTTCTTACTACACGTCTACAGTTTCCGCATATTTTCCCTAATGGAGTAGGTACTAGGAATATATCATTTTAAAGGAAATGTACCCACATTTTCGTGGACGTAGAGTGGGAAACTATTTAGGAAAAAAACTGCTTAGGTCCACCCAGTTGGGACTCAAAACCTTGACCTTCCCGTTATCGACAAATCAAAACTAGATGAGGTTGGCACTTTAGCTCCCCTTACCCCAGCAGTGCGGATTGCACTGTATAGTTCGAACTTACGGTTACAGAGGACAAGAACCTGATCACAGACTGCTCCAGACTTCAGACGATGTGCTTCGTTCACAGCGAAGAGCATCATAGGATTTATCAGATTGGTGGATGTTGTCAGAGGGGCCCTTCTGCTCCGGGTACCAAAGCCTCTAGCATTCTCTGTCGTTTTGTCGCAGGTCAAAGGTCCTCTTCCATACCGAGTACAAGAACTATTCGCCTTATGTGTCTCTTTGTCGCAGGTCAAGTGTTCTCTTCCACACCGAGTACCAGAAATACTCGCCTTCTGTGTCTCTTTGTCGGAGGTCAAAGCTTCTCTTCTACAGCGAGTACCAGAATACCTCGCCTTTTTTGTCTCTCTGTCGGAGGTCAAAGGTTCTCTTTTGCACCGAGTACCAGAGCTACTCGCCTTCTGTATCTCTTTGTCACAGGTCAAAGTTTCTCTTCTACAGCGAGTACCAGAATACCTCGCCTTTTTTGTCTCTCTGTCGGAGATTAAAGGTTCTCTTTTGCACCGAGTACCAGAGCTACTCGCCTTCTGTATCTCTTTGTCACAGGTCAAAGTTTCTCTTCTACAGGGAGTACCAGAATACCTCGCCTTTTTTGTCTCTCTGTCGGAGATTAAAGGTTCTCTTTTGCATCGAGTACCTGAGCTACTCGCCTTTTGTGTCGCTCTCTCGGAGGTCAAAGCTTCTCTTCTACAGCGAGTACCAGAATACCTCACCTTTTTTGTCTCTCTGTCGGAGATTAAAGGTTCTCTTTTGCACCGAGTACCAGAGCTACTCGCCTTTTGTATCTCTTTGTCACAGGTCAAAGTTTCTCTTCTGCACTGAGTACCAGAACCCCTCACCTTCTGCGCCTTTCTATCGGCTGGTTCACGACTAGTTGAAGCGTAGCTGTTTCTGGACATTGGGAGCAACGACCACTTCTTTGATTGATTGGAACTTTAAAGAATAGTGTGGTTCTTAAATTGTAAATAATAATAATAATTACAATAATTATAATTATTATTTTATTTTATTTTATTTGCCTTAAAAAATAAATATTTTCAGTGAAAAATATTTTTCAAGAATTGGTCTTTAATTGCCAAGCAACATAATATTTAATTGTATTTTAAAAACAATCAAACCTTTAAGAGTCCATAAGATATTTAAATAATGCATACTTTCTCTAACGATTGAATATGAGTTTGATGAAATGTATAACATTAAAAGGGACTTCGTATAATTTATTTGATTAAATGAATATATTATATTCAAGAATCAAATATATCACCTTTATTCAACCAGAGCCTTTAGTTATAATATAACTCGCATAATAAAGCAATCACGAAGGCTGAATACAGGCATTAATACTAGCACCTGAAATAAATAAGTAGATTCTCGATATTTCAAGGTTCTGTATATTTCGAGATAAGAATATGCCCGGTGCACTTACTTTATGCATAAGCTGGATAGTGCATCACTGCGTGCCAAAATAACGATCATAAGTAAAAATTAAATAAATTTACATTCCTTTTAAATTCTTGTAATACACACGTATGTTTATATTTAATAAGTTTGTTGTATTATGTAATTTTAAAATATATATTAAGAGTTTTTTCACTGACATTTTAAAAACTATTTTAATTCTCTACTCTGTTTAGTTCAATTTTTCGATAGCTAGAAGTAAAAAAGACAGGGTCCATCTCGAACTATCAAAATAACAATCTACAAGGAATATTCGGAAATAATTAAAATATTTAAATGTTTTTAAGTGTAAACGTACTTAATATTTATTTTTAATTCAATTACACAAAAGTAACTTCGTAAATATAAACATTATGTACGTAGTCTTGAACAAGGTGCACTCATTAGTACGGCTCACCTAACTTACGAAGGTAAACCCAGTGAAAAGAGTAAGATAATAGGTTTTTTACAAAATGGCTACCAGTGAAACCCTCTCTATTAAATATTTCTAAGATTGTACAGGTTTAATATTTTTTTTAACACTACGACTTATTATCCGTTTTGGATATACGCATATATACTAATTACGCTAATGTCCTAGGGATGAGGAACATTAAATTTAAAGAAAATGTACCTTTATCTTCGTGGAAGGAGAATGGAAAAACAGTTATTAAATACCATCTTCAGTACACCCGACGGGGATTTGAAGCCCGATCTCCCCACCATTAACAGAAATGCTATCGTGAAAGTGACGCCTTAGACCACGTGGCCACTGAAGCGAGTCAAGTTTTATCTAAAGTCTAATATTCATAGTAAGGGTCTTTTATACAATACAAACACATTTTTTCCCCTATCAACATTGATAACATAACACTATTTTTACAAGTGTTATTTTATAGGTATTGATAATATCGTATCGAAATTGACAGATGGATATAACATGACTTGACGTATGAACACATGAAAGTAGATCTAATAGCTGTTTTCCTTTCTTATAAAAATTATACAGTACAAGGTGAATCTAAAATTCTTTGTTTTATATTGAAACAAAATTTTTCTAGAAATATGGGTCAGCAAAAATTTCCGAAAATAACTTTAGCGCTGACCCAATGACATTTTATTTCGGTCTAACCTCAAAGGGAAGTGGACCACAATACTCCATCAAATGGGCATGCATGTCACCGAACGTAAACACCCGCCCTCCCCCCCCCCATTCCCATTTAATTTTACATTTGTGATATTTGTAAAAGATTGACAGAACCAGACTGCAGTGAGTTGCAAAAACCACCCACTTGTCAAACAATCCACACATTTTCCAGCGTGCCTCTGATAGTACAGGAATGTGAAACTAACGATTTGTTTCACTAATAATAATTAGCTTTCATTAGTGACAGCCTCATCGACAAAATGAGATGAAAGTAGTTAGATTAGGAAGCACAATTATCGGAAATCTACGTTTCTGTTTGACATTATGTTCTGTGCATACCCCTCAATTTACTAAACACCTTTTAAATTCACCCTGTGACGTTTTATTTGGAAATACCCGCTTTGATGGTTGAATGGTCTAAGGCGTCACTCACACAATAGATTGGACTGCCAACGACAAGGAGATCGAGGTTGACCTTGGTAAAGTGTACTGAGGCTGGTTTTTACTAAATTGTTTTCCACCCGCCCACCTAACAAATGCGGCTACAATTCCTCTAAATTAGACTTTCCTAATATCTAATACAATAGCGTAATTAGTAAATAGGCATATCATTCAAACAGGTAGTGAGACTCGAAGTGATTAGGAAGGTTGAATTTAAAGTAAGTATACCCGCATTTGCGCGGAGGAAGAGTAAAAAATAATTTTATAAAAATCAACCTCAGTACATCTAATCGGGGTTCGAACCCCAATCTTAATATCATTGGCAGTCCACTATATTGTGAGAATGGCGCTTTAGACCATATATGTATATTTAGAAAGCTATGAGATGTGGTGTCGGGGGAGAATAGAGAGAATAAAGTGGAGAGGTCGGGTGACTGATGAAGAAGCTCTAAGAGGAGTGAATGAAAATATAGTTATTCTGCAGGTGATTAAAGAAAGAAAGGCCAATTGGATGGATCACTTTATGACACGAAATGGCTCATTGAGTGACGTAGAATGGATTACCCCAGACAAGGAAAGAAAATGATATTTATAGATTTGAATAAAAGGAGGCTGCTGATAAGGACTGCTGGAAGAATCAATTTAAAAAAGGCTACAAGCCTGTCGAAAGACAGATCACCTAATAATAATAATAGCTCTACACTTTAGCTCAGTTGTTAGCGCGTCAATTTAACGGGGACAATGTATCCAGATTTTGTGCCAGGAATAACCTGAAAAATTATCTTTTAGTGAGATTGAAGCCTTCTCTTTCAGATGAATTAAAGAACAAGAGAAATTAGATTACTACCATTAAAGCTTAAACCACAGTATAATTCACATAGTCACGAAGCTTACTGATGGAGAAAAGTGCAACCCAGCGAGACGCCAGAGCTCCAAGAGGCCTGCAAGCAGAGCCGCTGGCCTGTCCATTAAGTTATGTGTAGCTCTGCAGTAAGAATATTGGTTTAAAACGTTATTTATTTGAGATATTACATTTATTTGATAAGATTACTGCCATACAGTGTGATGCTCCAAATGTAGAATTACATCATATATTTGTTCAAATTAAAATAAATGTGATACATATTTTCAAAATGGTTCGAAACAGAGCACCTCACGTTTTCGCTCAGATTTTTATTCTTTTTATTTGAGGTATTTAACGTGCACTTTATGAATCGACTGATTATATCAGCACACGACTTATAAACTGACTTATATCTAAGACAGGCAAAAAACCCTGCCCCAAGGTAGTTAATCTACCACTTTGAAATGGGAAACCCATATTTCACTAATGATACAATTTTAAGCCATACTGTAAATTTAACCTGCGATCCTTAACACAATATGCTGACATCTTACAGATTCAAATAAATGTCAATACTTCATATTTTAATTATATACAATTATAAGAAAGACACTTTCTTTGTTACCCCCTCATTTCAAGTCGATCACGATGGTTCAGGTCGTGTTTGACCATTTTAGAATGGCTTCATAGATAAGCACTGTGCACAAATCTTCAGTCTGTCATAGTAGGGACATACTGTAGTTATTAACTAGAAACTTTGTCGCTTTGCCTCCCATCATCGCTGCGAAAATTGTCTAGTAATCCTTCAAATACGAATGCACTGCGCACATTTCTGGCATATCGTAGGTATTTCCTTTTCCCTTTTACTCCTATAACTCTCTCTCGCACGCACACACACACACACGCACACACACACACACACACACACACAAACGCAAATGCGAGCTGGTAGCTGAGTTGAGCCTGCTATGATGAACGCTCTTAGTTAAAGAATTTGCAAATCACTAGACTGATAATGAAGATCATTAAGAAATTATACAACAATTTTATTCAACCTTTTTAAGAACGCGACTATTAAATCCTCCAATTTAATTCGAAATTATAAATAAATTATGGTATGTTTAATTTTACAAGTTATAATACAGGCTATATAATATAGGCCTATTGATTAATTAAAATAATATTAATGGTGCTTGCTGGCCGCTAGCAATATTGTCATCGCACTGGTTGCAAATATTTTCCTGGAGCTTCGTGATTGTATGTTTGTATACTATGGTTATACTAGTTTTAATTATATTAATAGTGTGGTGTAAGTATTAATAGTGTAAGGTACAATTCTTAGTTGTAAATTTAGCCACTGTTGTGTGAAGTAAGAGTGGGAAACAATTTTTAAGCATCACACTTATTACATTCAGCCAGACTAAACGAAACTTTTTTTTTATTATTTAGCACCGCGTCTTACTACCCGTTCGGGTTATACGCTTAAGTACTAATTACGTTAATGGATTAGGAATTTGGAGGGTTGAATTTAGAGAAGTGAACCCGCATCTGCGTGGAGGGAGAGTGGAAAACCATTTTAGGAAAAACCACCCCCAGTTCACCCGACCGAGATTCGAACCTCGATCTCCCCGTCCTCAGCGCTCGAGCTCATCACGACTAGCGCGTTAGCCAACCACGCCACCGAGGTGGGTCTAAACGAAACTGATATTCAATACGGATTCTCAACAAGGTGGGTCTTTTCTATATTTAAGTTAGTTTTTAAGTTGAGTGCTAATTGCTACTATCAGAAAATTACCGTTAACGACGTTGCCTGCGTGGAGATTTTGAAGCTATTTTGCAAAATGGGTTTCACTTTAACTTGACACATCCAATCACACTTAGACAACAATGTACGAAACAGAAAGAAATGGGACTAAAATGAGCATTTCATCCAGTGGGGCCCTTTGTGTATCTACTGATAACATTTTCACTCTTCCTCGGACGATATTACACAGTCACTATAATATTTGCAACTTGAAAACATCGATTTGCCTTTTAAAATTACCTTTTTCTTGTTCCTTATTCTAGATAGGCATTACGTTTCCATCTACATCCTTGCATCCCACCGACAATTCTCGCTACCAAGCCAAGTAGCTTAAAGTTGTAAATGATTTATAAAAATATGTTTACAAAAAATCTACCTCAAGATAACAATAACAATTTTGCGATGATTTTTTAGAATTGTATTTGTGGAATTATATAAGATTTATGGGTTTTTGTTTGTTTCAATGTCTTATCTTTAAAACTTACAGAATAAAATGTAAATTCATTAAGATGGGAAATCCTATCATGACCTGCCAGTTTTGAAAAACAAACAAACAAAAAAACACACACACAAGAAAATATTGAATAATATTCAAATTAAGTTTCGACATTTGCATAGGAATTAAAAATATAATTTTAACCCCTAACTCAACAAAAACAATTTTAACTTCTCTGTGGTGTTTTTGTTTGCGCTATCGTTGAAATTCTCTTCACTCCTCACCCTGAAGTCGATATGAACGGAGCCATAGTCTTGAAACAATTTTAAAAGCGTTTGGGTCTCGTATCTAGATTCAGCCCGACGTGCGTCCACGCTAACACAAAATGCAGGATTAGCTTCTGTTGGCTTTTATCTCACTCCGTGCGCATCAGAATTCACAAGTGCGTTAAGACTGCCATTTTCCCTAGGAGATTGTTAGTGTTATTTTATTATAAGTTTCTAAAACACTCGATTAAATATAGCATCCTGGTATTACATTTCGCATATGAATATGTGAAGAGATAATAAAACAACCCGAATTAAAAAAAACTTTGTCTTAGTATTTAGAAAACTTTTTAAGTAAGTTTGTAAATATATGTATTATTATTAATAATAGTTGTATTATAATTAATATCTTAAAGCAAATAAATATAATGGATTTAAAATATTTTATTTTTAAGTGAGCTTTTTTTTAAACACTTTATAGTTAATTAGTACCCGCTTCAATGGCCGAAAGTTCTAAGCCATCACTCTCGTGTTAAACTGGCCTGCTGATGACGGGGTGATCGGGGTTAGAATCCCGGTCCAGTAAAATGAGGTTAGTTTGGTCTTAACTGTGGGTAACCTCTAAAATTCTTCCTTCCTCGTCCCTACCCCATTAGAGTAATTATCATATATGTGTATAGCCTGAACAGGTTGTAAGACGCGGCGATAAAAACAAGGTCTGAAATTATTGTTGAAAAAGAGACATAAGTTTCTATTGCGAAAGTTTTTGTGATATTTAACAAAATGCTATTTTAAAATGTATTTGGTAATCTATTATTTCAAACCCATAGAAGTAAAGAATAACATGGTGGCAAACAACTAGTTTTATCTTGACTCTTAAATATCTGTATTAAAATATAATACTATCATAGAATAAACGCATCGATGATCCCATGGTTTAAGGCGTAACTCTAGCTATTATAGGGATAGTCAGGTGCCCTGGGTGGAAAGAGGATGTTGGAGGAGGGTGGAGGTTTCCACATGAGATTTTCTACTTTTCTATTCATGATAATGTGAGTGATTTTTTTTTCAGATTTTAAACCTGAACACCATTGGAGTATCTTAGAGGAAAATATTAGAAGCATCTGAAACGTCTTGATATAGAACAGGAGTATCCAACTTAAAAGTGCCCAAATGCCATAATTGAATCCACGAGTCTATAATCATAATTGGATACGGTGTGGAAGGAGATAGGAATCACAAGTTATTATTAAAATAGAGCGAAATTAAATGTATTACTGAATAACATCAGTTGGAGCTTTCATGGATTTTTTCCCACGCATGTCAAATATTTCCGTTTCTCGGCTAAAAACAACAATTTTACTGAGGTAGATTTCTTCTACAAGAAATTTCGTGAGATGGAAAAAAGGCATTGCAGGCTACATGCGGGCCCAGTTGGAAACCTCTGCTATAGAAGAATATTGAAAAGATCATGGATAGAGATGGTATTAAATACAGAAGTGCTCAGAAAAGTCAAAGAAGAAAGGAAACTTTGGAAAGGTTTTCAGCAAAGAAGAATTATCATGGTAGGACATATTTATACCGAGACGTGATTGTTTGACGAATATAATAAGGAGATGTGGAAGGGATTCAAGAGGGAGACCAGGACTGTAGTATGTTAATCAGGGAGTGAACGATGTTAGCAGAAGAAGGTATAAAGATGTTGAAAATTTCGCCCAAAATAAGCAAAAGTAGAGAGTTGCAGCAGACATCCTGACACAAACACTTATGTCTGAAGTACTGTACATAGAACGTCAGATAATCTGACACAAAAAACTATGTCTTATGGACATAGAAAATAGGTGTTACGAATCTAATCCAGATTGTAACTTTCAAATACTTAAAGTCTCAGATGAGGCTTCATCTGCAACGAGGTGGTGAGACCGACGCCTGACACATTGTAGTCACCAGTAGTTTCTTCAGCGATGTAGAGTTACGTCCTAGTTCTTCCTCCATTGAATTGATTAAATAGTATATATATGTGATCATAATAATAATCATCATCATCATCACATTAGCATGCTCTGATGCACCCTGAAGGGGAGCATGAGAGCAAGTTCCAACACGTACCGACCAATTGGTCACACCGTGTGGTTTAGGATTTTAACAGATGGGTTGTCGCATTTTACGAAGTTACTGAAACAAAGAAAACATATTATTAATATTGGTGGGGAAAACAAAAAGTATGTTGGAAAACCCAATAAGGGTTTCTAGAGTTACGTGCGGAGACACTACTCTATGGGGGGTTGGGTGAGAGCCTCCCAAACCACTGTTTGACACATCTCGCTTATCCGAGCAGGGCTTTGGGACGTCGATGGTACCATCCAGGGTCAATGACGTAATTTCCAAGCCCCTGGATAAGAGGATTGGTGGCACCGGGAAGTATGTCGTAGAAGGACTGCGCCAGCTTACGGAAACGGTCCTTGAGGGTAGGCATATCCAGGTATCGGTGCAGAATCTCATTCCGAACATACCAAGGTGCGTCCACAATGATCCTCAGACACACGCTCTGAAACGCCTGCATCCTCCTCATATACGTGTCCGCCAGGTGGCCCCAAGAGGGACACACATAGTCGAGGATCGGTCTGAGCAACTGCTTGCACAGTGTCAGACCGTTCCTTATAGAAAGGGCGCTACGCCTGTTAAGCAGTGGGCCTAGGATTAACAGCCTTTGCCTCGTCTTGTTGAGTCTCTCAGTGTAGTGTAATCACCAGGTCAGTCTGGTGTCCAGCGTAAGTCCCAGGCACTTAACACTGTTAGCCTAGCTGATATTTTCTCCGAACAGCCGGAGTGGGGACGGCCTGTAGAACTTTCTTTTCCATGTGAAGAGCACTGCTCTGCTCTTCTCCACGTTAATAATTGTCATCCAGGTGATCAGCCACCCCTCCAACTTTGTCAGGTGCGTCTGGATTCACCTCTCCACCAGCTTTCCTCGCCACGACTCCGCTACCAGAGCCATGTCATCCTCATACAGTGCCAATTTGGTGTCTGGAGATATAGGAATGTCGTTCACATACTGACTGAAGAGAACCAGACCCACGAGGAAACCCTGCGGCACTCCAGCCCGGATGCTTCTGACTTGGGAAGTGGCGTTCCTAAAGGTAGTGGAGAAAGTGCGGTGGGATAGATAAGATTGAACAACCTATGTGAAGCGAGGAATGACGCCTATATAGTAGCAGAACTGATGAACTCGGGGACATATTAGCATCTGGACATATAAGGGAGGAAGGGAGTTAAGTTGCGAGATTGCACTGAATGACCACTAGCGCTCTTTGATGGTGTGGCGCCCAGAGGAAAACTTATCTGCCATTTCCTCGAAGCGGGGCCTGCTGGTGAGATTTCGTTCTGCTGATGGTACCGGTATAGTCAGCTGGGGCGTTTTCCAGCAACATGAGTACACCGTGCGTTAATACCTACCACACACTATTAGAATATGTTAGCTCTTGTGTTCATCGTGTTAATTATATTTATGGTATTTTTAGTGTACATATTAAACAGCCGGTTTAACATGCTACAAACGGAGTTAGCCAAACAAATGATTATTAAGGTTGCAACCGAACATAGAAGCTCCGATTGTATTAAGTAAATGCACAAATTGGAAAAATTAATAAAAGATTCAGCTGGCAATTCTCATTTTATATTTGATGTAACTTAAAATGTGCATCGTTATCGATCTAGAGATTGTAAGAAAGAATAGAGAACACAGCTACAAAAAGAAATACAATCAGGAGCCCGTCCTTAAGGACCACAGGGGTAAGGCCTCACCAACTTTTTTTTAAACACAAAACATATTCTTTCTTTTTATTCTATTAAATATGTTGGAAAAATATGTATATGAAGTGTAACACTATCCTCTACATGCAGTGAATTATTGGATTCGTTGTACAGTATTCAACTCAAGATTATTAATTCCTCGCTCCAAACGTCACGCGAGGACTGTACCATCTCTAGTGACCTTATATAGAAGCTGAGCAGGGCCAGGTCTGGCCGGCCCACCACGACCATCTCAGAGAAGCCACATCCAGTGTGAGCTGTCTCTCAAGGTCAATCCTCCAAACATTCCGGTGCCAGCTTTACACTAGCGAATGGGGCCAACCTGAGCGGTATGATTTCACTACCCTACCAAGGTGGATTGGGCATTGCTACCTTGCAGTATGATTGGTCTCTTGAGGTGGATTGGAACAATCTATCAATCCTCGGGGTGTTGTTTTAATTTTTATTAAAACATTCTCATAAGTAATTGTTTAATGTTGGGTGATTTAAAAAAATTTAATATAACGATCTTGTTTTGATATGAATAGCTGGAAAGTCTTTACATGATAGTTTAATAAAAATAATTTGAGGTTAAATAACTGATTACTTATTTCTAAAAACTTAGTCTTAATCTATAATAGACTGTTTGGGATATCAAACACGATTGTGTCCTACCATTTGTTACCCCGTAGTCCAGTGTGCTAACCACTAGGCACACCACCATGGACCACAGTTTGAGAATAAATGATCTAGAAATTTAAACTTGAATTTTTTAAATATAATATAACGAGGCGCGCTGCTCTTTGATTAAAAAAAATATATGTGAAAAAGTTAAATAACAATTTTAGCATTCTTTGTATCTTTGAATGTACAGTACATGAAAAGGAACATTTTTAAAATGAACTCCCTTGAAGCTTCCATTTAAAATATTTAAATTAATTTCTGAGTATGAATAACTTTCATATTTAATAATTCATAGTATCAATTTGTGCATGTTTAAAAATAGAACAATTCTATTCAGGTTATTTTTATTATTAGCAAGAAGCGCACATAAAATAAAATTAACACTGGATGCAAAAAATTCTCTATGTCGAAAGGGTGTATTGAGGGTATTTTTCCCTAAATGGTTTTATACTCTCCCTCCACTCAAATCTGGGTACATTTCCTCTAAGTTCAATCTTCCTCACCCCTAACTCTCTAGCGTAATTGGTACATTTGCGTATAGCCTGAACAGGTAGTAAAACGCCGTGCTTGAAAAAATAATTACTACAATAACACATGCCTTACAAATTAACTTAAGACCATAACAAACAGAACAGTCATTCCTCCAGCCATCAATCAATAAGTCATCTTTTTTTTTAACTCGCATTGGTGGGCAAGTGGAATAAAACGTCAGATCAACATTACATACTTTTAATTTTTTCCACTTTTATCTATCTATTGTCTAATTAACTTTTCACTCTAGTTCCCCCAGAGTTCTGTTCCTCTAAATTTCCCACACAACTGTTTGCGAACTATAGCTCTTTACTCCTCTCCCCCTACACACACACACACACACACACATATATACATACATATATACATAAATACATACATACATACATACATACATACATACATACATACATACAT
>CABFWO010000361.1:126340-138069 GCA_902155825.1 Timema genevievae | reverse complement strand
CACACACACACACACACACACACACACACACACACACAGAGTATGACAGTGAACTTGTTCTTTGTCTATTTTCCCCATGACATTTCTGTCTATTCATCTGCTCAACAATAGTTAAAAATGGTCGTCGTGGGTGATTGTGGTGGTGTCTTTTATCCATATCTATTTTTAGCTATGGAACTCTTTTTACAAAATACATGCAAATACATACAAAAACAGCCTCGTCACTTCGATGTTTTAAAATAACCCCAATTGTTCTGAGCCTAGATTATTTTACCTACCGTTGAAAAGCGGGGATATTAATT
This sequence comes from Timema genevievae, assembly GCA_902155825.1. Lineage (NCBI taxonomy): Eukaryota > Metazoa > Arthropoda > Insecta > Phasmatodea > Timematidae > Timema > Timema genevievae. The sequence continues at coordinate 137,767 of CABFWO010000361.1, read as the reverse complement.
ATTTAAAGAGAATGGACTCTTAGTTTGAATAAGAATAACTATCACCATAATTTTTTGTGTAAGTATGATTTAAATCAAAGCCACCACCAGGTTTGGACATATATTTTCAGATAAAGTCAGTAACAAACTGCATGTTGGCCGTGTTATGTTAAAAAATTACAAGAAAATTATAATTACCTGTAGTTAGTATATCAGATTTTAACATAAATATATATTGTTAGCACCGCGTCTTACTAGCCATCCGGGTTATATGCCAGCTTTTAATATATATTTATATAAATTTTCACCTTAAAAATGAGAATAATAGTACAAATAAATATTTCATCAATACTGTGTTATTTAAGAAAAATAAAATAAAGTTTTATCAAAACATTCACTATAGTATTATTTTATATTTTAAATTAAACATCGAGTAAGCAGCCTAAAACCATTTTTGTATCATATTTAATATTACCGGCCATCATGCTTTGTTAAATGAGATTTAAAAGCCGAAGATCAGGCCTTTTAAATTAGATGAACCTTTTAAATTATCCTGTAAAGTTTATATTAAATAAAAATAATAAATATCGTTTATTGTTTATAAACGAACCACATATTTTATATTAGTAATGTACACTTAGGCCTATAATGGAGCTATCGAAATATCTTTGATGATTTTAAAATATAAAATATAATAGATACCTATAGAACCACCGAATCAAATTCAATTAGTTTTTTTAATCCCACCAGATGTGATATTAATAAAGAACTATAACATGGTGGCTGGATTTTGTTTCTTACTTTCAGTTCTTTTAAAAAAAGTCACCATGTTTGTGTGCGTTAATCTTAATCTTTCTTTTTAAAATATGAAATATGAATAGTTTTTACTTATGTATTTGGCGTATTTATTATAGTTTTAATTGATTTTTGTACGGTTTATTGTTGTATGTGTCATTTGGCAGCAAAATGGATATAATTCCATAAAGCTGTCAATTTGTTATTCAAGTTGAATTCAACATCGCATCGTAACGTTTTTTGGAATATTCTTTACGCTGAGAAGAAACAATTTGAGCGATTTTTACGACGTTTTAATCATATTATAACACAATATTTTCGATAATATTACCAGTTACCACGTCAATGTACAAAAATACATTTACCAGTTCGTGCATTTTGGCTGTTTTTAAGAGGCAAGCATTAACCTCTCAATAATTTCTTAATCAATTGAATAATATTTTAATTTTTCTTCCGGAACAATTTTAAACATTCATGTGCAATACTTTCCTTCTAGATCCAACACATTTTAATATATATTATACAGGTTTATTAATAGAAGGAAGAACGCAACAATACGCAGTTTGTTTTACCACTTCAAATTCATTCAGATTAAACACATTTTATGCTCATTAGTTTGTTATTATCATTCTTATGCTAATAACTAATTTAATTATAGCCAACCCACTGTATTCGGATCTATTATAATCGTATGGAAAACATGTTTTAGTTAATTTCATGTGAAGATTAACGAAATGAAAAACACAAATTATTCTAGGCCTGAATAAATAATTTGACCACTCTCCTGATTTAACGACACTGAGTTTTATTTACGCTTAGCTACATTAAAAAAGCACCGTGTCTTACTACCCGTATGTGTTATATGCTTATGTACAAATTACGCTAATGATTTAAGGAATAGGAAGGTTAAATTTAGAGGAAGTGTACTAGAGTTTTCGTGGAGGGAGAGTGAATAACCATTTAGGAAAACCCACTTTTAGTACACCCGATCGGGATTCGAATCACAATCTCTCCGTCATCGACAATTTAGTATATTGCGAGAATGAAGCCCCAGAACACGTGGCCACTTCGAAATGGGTAACTACTACCACTACAAAACTTGATAAGATTTCAAATTTTATAACGTTACTTTTATTTTAGGTAAAGCTTAACCCAAGACAACACTTTTAAAATAATAATAATAAGAAGAAATGTTTTTATTGTCAACAAAAAGTTACCCGCTTCAGTGGCCGCAAGGTCTAACGCGCTACTCTCACAGTAGAATAGACTGCCGATGACGTGGAGACCGAGGTTTGAATCTCGGTCAGATGTACAGGTACTCAGGGTAGTTTTTCCAAAATGGTTTTCCACTCTCCTTCCACACAAGTGCGGGTAAACTTCCTCTAAATATAGCCTTCGTAATCCCTAAAACCATTAATGTAATTAGTACATAAGCGTACAACCCGAACAGTTATTAAGATGCGATGTTTAAAAAAAAAGGACATTTCCCATGAAAATATGTGACGAGTGAGTTGAAAGATGGGAAAAATAAATAAGTCTTGTCAAATAGTGAATTTTTGCATCATATCACATGCACACAAAATATTATATAATATTACATTTAACGAGATGTAAAGAGTAGAATGAACTCGAGAGAAGAGAACTTTGGTGAAGGGGGAGGGGGATGAAGAGGAGGTAGGAGGGGTGTAGAGTAGAGAAACTGAGAGGGAATGTCTATACCAAACGTAAACCTCTCACCCCCATTGTTTTTTTCCCTCCCCCGGTGGCATTGTTCGCGGTAATTACATACATAAACGAGGACTTTTACCACAATCAAATTCCATGCTCCTAACCTCAATAATGAAAGAAGCTCGACAGGACGTATAGTAAACAAACCCCTTTAAAACTGGCAGAGGCGTACGTACCAGAGCACATTGGTAGGATTAAAAAAAAAAGAATATTAAGAATACAAAACCATTGTTATTTGATAGCTTTGAAGTGTTTTTAATGATACGGTGCCTTTTGCTTTACTTAAGAATGAATTCCTTTACTTATTAACGATGGCTGACACCTTAGCTTGGTCGCTAGCTTGTCTGCCTAGAGCCTTACGTTCGGTTCCCGGCGTGACTGAAAATTATAGCATTATTTAAATTTGGGTTTAGCCTTAAACAGTGATTAATTAACAGCCATGGGGCTGGTTGTTGTGTCTGTTTTAGATATAAGTTGGTTTATAAATTATGTACACCATTTTGCGTGGCAGAAGAGAAGGAAACAATTTAGTAAAAATCCACCCTCAGTATGCCAGGCCGGGTATTCGAATCTTGAACTCACCATAGGTGGAAAACCAGACCATATTAGGTTGACATCTTAGCTCAAGTGTTTACTTATGCTGGTGGTTTTCAATGTAATTATGACTCTTATAAATAAATTAGTAAAGCTCCTCCTTAGGTTTGTACAGTAACATCGAGATATAATTCCACCTCCCCTCTCACCCTAAATTACTAATATAAGCCACGCAATTTATATATTTGTCACCGAGTCTTAATACCTGTTATTAGGATGATAAAGGCTGAATTTATTGTAAGTATACCCACATTTGTGTGGAAGAATATTAGAAAACCCTTTAGGAAATACTACCCTCATATCACCTTAACGGGATTTGAACCTCGATTTGTCTGTAATTTGACCATGCGGCCACAGAAGTGGGTCAAACTAAATATGGAAAAGTGTTTTCTACCTTTGTTGCTCCTATACTCTACTGTGTGCATTGCATAAATATATAATAATTAATCTTAGCCATAGGAGCCAACCAACCTCTGGTGACGATCGTTTTGGTTACGAAGTATTAGGAGACTCTGTCGTTTTGATATTATTTAAAAAAAAAACACACACACAATTATGAAGCATATTTCAAGTCTAATTGCAATCTACAGCGTCTGTAAAACGAACACTTTGAGCATTTGCATATTTAAAAATCGATGTTGTATCTTAATAATGAAAGAGTGAATAGTTTTTAGTAATGAATCATGGTAAGTGTCCTATTACTGATTAGGGTGATATACGTTGTTGAAATTAAACTTGTGGCTCATGAGGGATTTAAAAATGTGAGTTTTTTGCACCGTGTCTTACTATACATCTGGCCTTTAAATATGTCTGTATTACAGGGATCAGAATTCCTGGTTAGATATCTAAAGGTCCCGGGTTCGACCCCCAACGCTTACAAAATTCATCTGTGAATCAGTGGGTCTGGAACGGGGTTAAACTCAGCCTCATGAGGCTAAAGAATTAGCAGCTCCGACTTATAAAACTGAAATTTATAATTGGAGGGCTAGTTCGGCTGACCACATGACACCCTCTATCCGTAAATGTTGGTACTATCATCACTTACGGTAGCGGCCTCTCGGTCGGTATAGCTCACTTGCAGGATCACACCATGGGGGTTAAAGAAACTAAAAAATATAACTTGGAGTAAACGCACCCATATTTGCGTGGAGGGAGAGGGGGGGAAAAGTAAGGAAAAATCACCCTTAGTGCAACCAACAGGAATTCGAATCCCTAACTCCCATCCAAATTAACCAGATGCACTTTCCGCCTTCATCCACAGTCTATTGCCACAAGATAAGCAGTAAATTTTTAACCAGAGGTATTAAAAGTTCATTTTCTGAAACAACTGAATAAATCAGCCTTACATGTATTAAAATTAACTTAACTTTAGAACAGACACAACATAAGCCTCATGACAGTTAATTAATTACTGTGAGAGAAGTTCCAATTTTACTAATATTAAATCTTGGCCATGCTGGATGTATAACCCGGGACTCTTGGCTTAGTAGACATACGTGCTACCAACTAAACTAGGCTGCGAATGGATGTGAGGATTGTATTAAAACATTCAATTTAAAATGAACGAGGATTTAAAAAAAAGCAGCTAATTTAATTAATGATGTACAAAAGAGAAAACAATATTTTATGAACAAAAAGCAAGCTTTTACGTATCAACAAAATCGATAATGATAATTAATATTACGTAAAATAGTTATTTTAGAAAAATAAATAAATGTTCTACAACATTCCACTCAATCTGAACCCGACTTAAGTTTAAAGTTAAACTAGCATCATTTCAAGACATTCACTTATTCTATATCCACTTTTTAAGAATACAATATATTTTGTTTCAAGAAAAAGATCACGAGTCGAATGGTACTATTTTAATAGATACAAACATGTTTTATTCTTGAATATTTACAAATTCTATCCACTTAATATACAAAAAGTTATGCTGTGTTTTAGTATATACAATTTGATAGTATTATTTCCATTTAAAAATGGTTGATTTGAATAACTTAACTTTGCTTTTTCAGTAGTTGCTGATTTGGAACTCATACATATTTAATATTATATGTGTATTTACACTGAATAATGCGATAAACTCAGGCGGAGCTCTGTCCAAATCCAACCTTCACAATAAAGTTAAATAGCATATCCTTAAAAATTTATATCCGCTCTATTAGTACACCAGCCATATAGGTAAACAAAAAATCATCGGCATTCTTTGTTAATAGCAGGCGCGCATAGCATATCAATCATACATAGGATGTGTAAAATGATGTGGGTGGATGGCACGCTTGATTTTGAATTTTAAGGTCAATTTCAAGTTAAAATATGGTCAAATAAGGTCAAAATGGGTAATTTTTTTGTTTTTCATGGATTCAGTGTAGAATATCCAATGAATCTAAATTCACTACATTATAGTTGAAAACCTTTTAACAAACATCTAAAATGTCATATTACATATTGTAAATATATAGCCAAATGATACACAAAAGTTCGATTTTCTCGAAATCTTTTTCAGTGCAGAATAAAACTAGCTTAGCAATCCGATTAGTGATAACTCTTTTGATTTTATCGTTTCCAGGTTTTCACTTGAGTGTAACACTTGCATCAACTCAGAATTGATCCAATCATAGCCATGAATCCAGTGTCCGTCATCGATTGCAAGAGAAAACACGGCTACTATGATGACTCGGGTTGCTTCTTCTGTGATAGTTCTGCAGGTAGTCTCCGCACAGCATCAGAAGATGGAATGGTCAGGACAAGGATTGTTGGTAATCAACGAAGAAAACTAGGTGATACTACCTACGATGCTGTGTTACAAAAACTATAAAACCTTTCAGAAGCAGATTTTGATACCCAAGAAGTGACATGACACAAATAATGTTACTCTACCTTCACCTCTGAAAGAAAGCTTGACAGGCTAAGAAAACTAAGGCAAGCAGGGGCATCAAGTAGTGCTACACCATGCTCAAGTAACTCTTCAACACAAGAAAGACGAAGCTGTCATCACGCAATCGATTGGTCACTATGCATGTTTTGCCAGGCACAGAGCAAGAAAAAAGCAAAATTACACAGAGTAGAAACATTGGAAAAATCTGAAATTTGATTAATCGTTCAAAGTCTGATCCAGTTATGAGCACAAGACTTTCAGGTGTTAGTGATCTATTCGCAGCTGAAGGTTGTTATCATCTAGCATGCTTAATCACATTTGAAATATGAACTGTTGTGAGAAAATCGTCAGGTCTGCAGGACCCTTAAGAGACTGAGAGCATAGTGAAATTATGTAGGGACTTGGGTGCAGGGCTATCTTGTGGTTATATGTTTGACATGGGAGATGTATGGGATGGGTATGTGAGCATGCATGAAAAATCTGGTACCTGTGTGCCCAGTAGATACGTATATAATAGAACCACGTTCTATGAAAAAGTGCAACACCTACTTGGATCAAAGGGCAACTACGGACGGCCTCTAAAAAGAGGCCCCCTCCTGATGTTCCCTCGTGAGAAATCAGAGCTTATAATTTCGAAAACTCTAACAATGTCTTGTGAATACGGTAACTTTTCACTGGGTTCTGATAATTTGGACGAAGGGGATGGAGCAATTGGGATAGCACAAAGCAAAATTTTTCAGGAGATGGTACATGTGGCTCGCAGAGCAAGGCAAGAGCTTTTGAATAGCCCGGGACATTCTAGTATATGGCAAGGGCTTGATCAAGAACACGTGGACAGAGTAATTCCAAACAGATTGTAGATGCTACTGAGTTTACTCTTTGGAGGCACAAATGTGGTACATGAGGAGATTGTTGAAGACCAAAGTGTCATTCAGGCTGTATGCAGTATTGCCCAGGATATTGTTTATTCAGCATCCAACAAACAAAAGTTGACACCAAAGCATATAGGATTAGGTCTTGCTCTTCATCAAGCTATCCACTTTGATGACCTTGTTGATATAGTCCATGCAACGAACCACACTATTTGTATTGATACTGTGCGAAGACTCGATACAACAATATCTCAAAACATTCTGGAGAGGTTTGAAAAGAATGGCAATATTTACATCCCTGACAATATAGTCAAAGCGCGGATGATAAATTGTTCCTGTGACAACATAGATGTACTGTAAGCAGCTCTTGATGGTAAGAAAACCTTTCACTGCACTCAAATGATGGTCTGGAAAAGAGAACCAGCTCCAAAACAAAGTCAAAGTAATCAAGATGGTAAGAGAATCCTTAGAAAGAGAGCTATCAAATATGGTTCTTTAAAGACGTTTCAAAATATTGATAGTACTATCTTTCCATCAGGACATAGACCGACTCCTTTATTCAGAGGCGACAATACGATATAAGTGGAATGGTTCAACGAAAACGGTGTTGAGAGACACAAGGTACTTGCCAAAGATTTGGCCTGGGTGGTTTTACGGACACATAAAGATGAATAGGATATGTCAATACCTGGTTGGAGAGCAATCAATGAAGTGACAAGTGTTATAAACCCCTCTGTGACTACAGCAGGGATGTTACCTATTCTCCAAGCCCAAGCAGACAACAACGATGCACTTACCACTGTTATCAATAGTTTTATAAATATCTAAAAACATGTGGGTCAGAAGCATTCTATCATCACAGCTGACCAGCTACTGTACAGCAGAGGTAAGGAACTAGTTTGGGTAAATCAACTGTTTCAGAATGTCATTTTTCTCATGGGAGGACTCCACATTTGTTTTAACTTCCTGAAAGCTATTTGTCAACATATGGAAAATACCGAGCTGGATGGGCTATGGACAATGGTGGATTCTCTGATGCTACATACGCCAAACCAACAAGGACATAAGATGTCATGCTTAGAGGAAACCATGAAGAGGCTGATAACAGGTTGATTCTGCATTCATGTGAAGCTGTATACAGAGGATACTAAAGAGTGGTGGTTTTATCTGCAGGGATACTGATGGCATGTTGATACTGTTGCATTTTGTATGTGGAAAAGCCTCTGAAGTATGGATGATAGCTGGAACAGCAAAACAACGCAGATGCTACCCTCTACATTCAGTATCGCAGAGATTACCTCAACCTTTGAAGGATAACCTGCTCACTTTTCATGATCTAACAGGTTGCGATACAACACCAGCATTCAAAGGTCATGGGAAGAAGAACTGTTGGAAAACTTTCGAGAAATACCCATGTCTTGTAAATGGTATTGGACGGGACGGAAAACTTCAACCAATTGAAAAGTTCGTGTGTCATTTATATGGAACACCAGAACAGCCAACCGTTGACCATAGCAGGCCTCTAGGCTTCAATAAGACGAATAAGGCTCTTGAATTACTACCCCCAACAAAAGATGCATTGGAGCTTCACACGGAACGCGCCAATTACCAGGCGAAAATATGGTTACAAGCAGACAAGGAGCATATAGATGTTGCATCTCCCATCGATACTCTGGCTTGGAAGAAGGAGTCAGGTTACCTGGAACAAGTTTGGACAAGGCTTCCCTCAATTCCTGATTCATGTCTGGAGCTTGTCACTTGCAAATGAAAGTCGAAGTGCAGGACTGCCCACTGTTGATGTTTCATAAAACCTCTTAAGTGTACTCTCGGGTGTGAATGTGATGACAATGACTGAAGCATTCCTCATTCATTATAATATCCTCCTTACATGGTCTTATTCGTCTCCCATGGCTGGATAAATCTTAAATTGATCAACATTTAAATAAAAACTATAAACATGCGTTAAAATGTACACATTGGATTGTTAAACTAGCTCTGTTATACATTGAAAAAGATTTCGAGAAAATCAAACATGTGTGTGTCATTTGGCTATATATTTACATGTAATATGACATTTTAGATGTTAATTAAAAGGTTTTAATATAATTATATTGTAACGAATTTAGTTTAGTTGGATGAATCTACTAATTCTACATCGAATCCATGCAAAACACAAGATTACCCATTTTGACCTTATTTGACCCCCATTGGAACTTAAAATTAACCTTAAAATTCAAAATCAAGCGTGGCCTCCACCCACATAGCTTTTCATATCCTATGTGTGGTTGATATATCATAGATGCTTGCTATTAACAGAGAATGCCGATCAAATTTTTTCTAAAGGACTTTTTCAAGTCTGGCTGGTGTACTATATATAGTATGGTTGCAAGATATACATCTTAAATAGATGGCTACATTCTTTATCCTACTGAATATTAGAAACCGAACTTTTGACCTTTACTCCATAAATACACTATGCTATACCCTATCTATATTAGAAGAGAGGGTGACAACTAGGAAAAGTTACCATGTATCCTTTCGCCAATCTTTATGATATTCCAGGCCATTATGTGGAGTTGTTGTTACTTTTAACAATCAAAACATTAATTACAATAAACAATTTATTTTTATTTATGTTTTCTTTTGATCGTTTTTACATGATTGAAACAAGAACATATGAAAATAACCGTTTGGATGGTTTTTTTTTGTGGAAGCATCTTCTGCGGTTCACTTTAAAATGATTTTAAAACGAGAGCTTCTAAAATGCTGCGTTCAATTAATAAATTAAGATGGAGAACCAGACAAAGCAAGGGTTGGTTGATGACGTCACACAAATCGTATTTGGTTATATTCATGTTCTGTTTACAAAATAAAAACGTTTTATTTTTAAAGTGAAAATTTGTATGGCTCTTTATCTAAGCTATAATAAACATTTATTTATTTTGGTGGTCAGTTTTAAGAAGATACAAATGTGAATATAAGACTTTTTAATGTATTATTTCATGTATTATAATAAATCTAGTTTCCACAAACACAAAACAAAAAATATAATAATTTTATTAGTATATTTTGTTCTTTAATGGAGCTAAGAAAACGCCAACTATACGGTAATATTTTGGTAAATATTATTGGAATTGTTTGATATAACTTTTTATTGATAATAAAGTATTACTAAGTGCAGATAATTATTTCCGAATATATTGACATTAGTCACTTTCATCCAGTGTTTGCAATAAAGAATTTTCTGTCAGCTGTCAGATACCATCTCTCCTATCGTAGATAGGGTATAATAATTTATTATACATTCCTAGAACTTAATATTTCTGTCACACAGCATGCTCGTTACATTTGGGTACACATTTTATTTTCAAGACATGTAAACTCAATACCAGCCTCACAAAACAGTACATGCTCTACGCTTTGAATGTTACATTGTTTAATGAACCAACATTATATTTATTTGCGAACTGATTAGGACCCTTGATTTGCCGGATTATTTGTAGCAATAAACTTATGTGACGTATCTGGACACGTGATGTCATTAAAGGCAACAGTTTTGCTGGTGGCACTACTTGCTAGACCCTGTTGGCTGTAGTTTTGATGAGCAGTCAAAAATTAATTAACCTAATGGTTAACATTTAGTCTACTTCTGGCGCGAAACTAGAAGACAGGAATATCAGGGTTTAAATCCCGGTTGGGTGTACTGCGTGTTTTTTCCCTCCTAAATATGATTCTACACTCTCCATCCATGAAAATGTAGGTACATTTCCTCTAAACTCAACCTTCCTCATCCCCAACACATTATTGTAATAAGTAGGCCTAGATATGCGTGTAACCCGAACGGGTAGTAAGATATGGCAAGAAGAAAAATATAGTAGGCCTACCAACAATTCTAAATGTTCAATTGCACTTGCCAAGCTGTGATTTGGCAAAAAATGATGGAGCTGCTATCTCAACAAAATACGTTAAGCTTACGATGTTAAGGGCTCCGCCTACTTGAAGGGAAATATCCTCACACATCAGTTTTTATTATGTAAATCGCAGTTCTAAGGCCTTTCGCCCACGGAGCTACTAGAATAAGACTAAATAGTAACGTGATTTAAACCTAAATTACCAAAAAATAGCTTGCGCGTTGCCACAAATGTATTTCAATAGCTAACCGGTTTATGGCGCGTCCGTTATTGGTCACCGGAAACTACATGCTAGTCGCCGGGTTACTTCATTTACAAACCCAATCATCACGAATGAACAATTATTTAACATTTAATGTTTTATTCATGGTAACTTTCTTTCGACATTCTGTTCAAAGAAATACATTTTGCATCAGTTTGTTGCAGTTCCTTCGCCACAACGAATAATCTTCAGTTTATATTTTTTCTAATGAATGGATGAATTCAAAATCCTCCTTGGATAGGTCCCTTATATCTGTAATAAAAATAGGGAACCAAAGCCTCCTTGTTCCTCAAGCCCCTTGATATTATATTAATAAGTATTAAATATTCTAGAAGATCGAAGAAGGTACTTGCAAACTAGATAGTATGAAACTGATTGAAATATTGAAATTCCCCCCCCCCCCCC
>CABFWO010000361.1:94541-126308 GCA_902155825.1 Timema genevievae | reverse complement strand
CCCCCCCCTTTTGCGTAGCACCGTGTGAGAAACATAAGTAACAGCCAGGTACTGACCAGTTGGTGACTTAAGTCACTAACCAGTCCAGTCATAGTTTTCTGCTGTGATCCTATTGAGAAATATTTTTTTGTGTGTGTACAAACATTTAATTGAATCCAAGAATTGTGAAATTTAGTGTGAAATTGATTGAAAATGTGCTAATTTCGCCTTTACAGTTATATCTTTTAATTATTAAATTCAAAATTTAAAGTTTTTAATCCTAAAGTAACTTTTCAGATCTATTTTGGTGAGAGCCATAATTTTAATAACAAATACATTCTTAAATAACGTGGTATTTCTGTTGATCTATGAGGCGCCTCAGTCCTCTAGGTTTCGGCCACCTTAAAATGCGACTTGTGTCAGTTTTACTCGTTGTCACTATAATGATTATACCACGATGCACCCCGCGATGCACGCTAGCCTGCTAATACACATAGCTATATATGATACTCAACTATGTATTATCTATTCTATGCCATGACAGGGGTAGAATATAACCTCAGGGTTCTAAATATAGGGACCGCAAGACATGGGGTGACATTGTATATTTTTGTCCAACTTTTTTTTTTATTAGGAAAGAAAAAGTTCCCTTTTGAATGCAAGAACAGTGCAACACATGAATTATAAAATAATTTGATATTAGACATCACTCAGTTGAAACTGTAACACACTAAATATATTTAAATTATTAAGTTTAACACCATAAACATCGCCAACCTAATTTAATAAGGAGAGACTAAGGTAGTTTTAGAATAAGTGCACCCATATTAGCATAGCTATTAAATGAGAGAAAACCAAGATGACATGTCACATGTGGAAGACCATTCTCGTCACATCAGGTTGAGATTAAACTTCCCCGTCACAGCTGATCGAGTCTATCGGGAGACTACGCCATAACCACCGATTGGGTTAGCTCACCGACAAAAAATGTCAATCCTTGTCCTCTTAGTAAGAAGACTCAGCAACTGAGCAAAGATAAAGAATAATTTTTGTTAATTTAAATTCAACTCAATGGAAATATGTCCTCGTGCCCACTAGTGCGGGTGTATGTGATATATGTTTTCTGATGTCGGCGTTCAATTTTCAATCAGGTATTTTGAAATTTTTTCCTGAATTATTTCCCCATTCCAGCTCTTAATACATTCAGGAAACATCCTATAAATTCTACTTTACTAATCTTCCTAACTAAAAATTATTAGTGAAAAATTGCGGATAGCCTCGGTGGACAGTAAGACGAGGAGCACAGTTAAGTTTACGTCTATTTACTAATCCAAGTAATAGACTAAACATACATACTTATTTAGATTCTAAAGTTATAGATGTGTCAGACTTAAAATACTGTTTGGTGACCTGGTGGTCTAGGGGTAAGGTGTCAGACTTCTGTGCTGAGGGTCCGGGGTTCAATCCTCGGTCCCGGCACAGATTTATCTGATTGCCAAACCCTTCCTTCACCTCTGACAAGACGTGTATTAATCACAACTTGTGAATGTGAGGAATGCCAGGCCTCCACCGTGGTTCGGATTCCACGTTAAACTGTAGGTCCTCCATTTCATCTCACAATCACCCTACCATTGCACATTAGCGTAAGTGCGTATAACCCGAACGGGTAGTAAGACGCGGTGCTAATAATAATAATAAAATACTGTAAGAGTTCAACATATATAGGTCGTTACAACAAGTCGTGTTTCTACACATAACGATTTCTATGATTATGGTACGCCATTCACAGTCCCGAAACATGTCGGGTTAATGAAGTTCCGGTAAACTCCAGCTCACACTGGAAAACTGGAGGGAGTACAGGGATAAAAAAAACACAGATAAGACTTAGATAATATTAAAAACTCAAAGCCAACTTTTATGTAAATTCCTTGGTCACTAAAACATTTTAAACTAACCAACTCTTCATATATGGTGTAATATATTTTAACTTTTATTTTATTTTAACTTTTAAAACTGTTTGTATTGTTAAGATGTTTTGACTCTGAATTCCACTGTGAATGCTTGTCATTTCATAGTTGTTATGTCGTGGTGTTATTTTATATGTATTTGCCTCATATCACAACAACGCTACCAATGTAAACAGATATTACCAAATTATGCCAACTTCTTGTAAGGGCAAATTATAATGTATTTATATACAATATTTTAAAGGTTACCTAACCAATTTAAGGTGACCTGGAGGTCTAGGGGTAAGGTGTCGGATTTCTGTGCTGATGGTCCGGGGTTCAAACCTCAGTCCCGGCACAGATTTATCTGATTGCCAAACCCTTCCTTCACCTCTGACAAGACGTATATTAATCACAACTTGTGAATGTCAGGAATGTCAGGCTTACACCGTGGTTCGGATTCCACGTTAAACTGTAGGTCATCTCACAATCACCCTACCATTGCACATTAGCGTAAGTGCGTATGAACCGAACGGATAGTAAGACGTGGTGATAGTAATAGTAATAATAATAACCAATTTAATTCATACTTGCATTTATTAAATTACAATAATATCTAAGTCTTAACCTTATTATAGTATTCGCTCCTTACGAAAGATCAAATTGGAATGTTTTCAAAAATGTTTAAAATAATATAATATACAATTTGGTCCTTATTTGATGATACTAGAAGTTTTGTGAACAGTAGACCTAGCTCCCTCCATTCTAAAACTGTTAAGAATAATATCCTGTTCTTATCATTACTGCAGTCTTAATGTTCATATTTGAATTTCAAGTTGGAATGTATCCTATAATTTCTCATTGGATTTAAAGTTGATATTCCCCCTTGGTAATTAAGTTAGACAGAAAACAAATCAATACTAAATTCAATAGTAAATCATATTCACGTGAGTTAGTACGTCAATCTCAAAATATCTGTCATAATTTAAAAAAAACATACTGTACATACATCATTCGGCCTAGGTCCAAAGAATGTCCATGTCAAATTTCGTTCAAATTGGTCCATGTGCTCGGGTAGCAATCGCGGATCAAATATACAGACGGACATAGAGACAGATAGACAAAATACCACATGTTCGCATTAAGAACCTTCGCTCCGCCTGATCATATATATTAATTGTTCCATTTTATCCAACTTTGATACTAAAGTTTTATATTTTTGTACTTGCGCTATGTCTACACATGAAGTGTGTACATTCAAGCCACTACAGTTTCAAACAAGTGGGTTTCTTTTTACCTTTCATTTGATGTTGAAGCGACTGCCTTCTAACCAAAGAGAGCTTAATTAGTGAGTGTTCGCCCTACCCATTTATAGATTGATGGCCTGTTGGGTAATGAATGTGGATTGGTTCATTTGACTGATAAGACTTTACTTCGATTTGTTTACATAGCTTTAAGTGTGTTGCTACTTGCTTTGGTGGCCGCATGGTCTAAGGCGTCACTCTTTTGTTGGGCTAGGCTACCGATGACAGGGAGATCGGGGTTCTAATCCCGGTCGGGTGTACTGAGGTATTTTCCAACATGGTTTTCCACTACTACCCCCACGAACATGCGGGAACATTTCCTCAATATTCAACCTTCCTCATTCATTACTCACTAGCGTAATCAGTAGTCTACATATGCCTATAGCCTGAACAGGTAATAGGACGTGGTGCTAAAAAAAAGTGTGTTGCCACCCGAATTGATGGTTACGTAAATTAAGCCGTTAGTTTCGACTTGTTTTATTGACCGATGACGTGAAGAAATAGGTTCGAATCTCCTTTGTATATTCTGATACAGTTTTTTCTTAACTTTTTGAAACTTCCACAAGAATGCAGACCTGTAAATTATACCTTTTTTATTTTTGACCCATTTGTATAGATATGTGCATATCCCGGACGGGTGGTATAATAAATAATGCACAGATATCAGTTGACCCTAATGACCAGTGTGTAGTCTTCATACAGATTATCTCCTCTATTTGTTTTCTAGGAATGCTCACATTAATTACTTCACACTTTGTAACTTAGTCTAAGAAATCACTCTCGCAATATACCGTTTTGTTGGTGACTGGTATCGAATATAGACTTAGTGGTTAGGATAGTGATTTTACAAAATCTATTAATTATTGTATTTTACCCATACTCTATCCACACTAATGCGTGTGACTTTCACAAAAAAAACCTCTTTATTCGGTTAAACTATTAGTGTTCAAATTACTAACTAAAGATAAGTTCGTCACTCGCCAGAAATTGAATAATTTTTACAAATAACTTTTACTGTTTAAAAAAATAATACAAGCTGCATTAGCTTTTATTTGAAAACCTTTTGACTTCTTCCTAAAGGCATAGATCCACGCTAAAGTCTTTTTCTTTTCTTTTACGAGCTGAGACACAAAGAAAGGATGTTATCAAAGTGTTTGAGAACACAAAGAATCGATGAGTAAACGTGCTTTTTCATTTCTATTTTCTTTCCAAAAACAAAATATACCAACAAACGAAAGAAATATTACGATATTTTAAAGAAGAGCTGAGACAATATATATGAATTGTGCATTCAACAGCAGTATACCATATCTAAGGTACTGTATGATTTATAACACAGCGACAGACTTACATTTGGGAGGGCGCACAGAACGAGTCTCATTCATCATATGATTAAACTAACTGATATTTATACTTGATGCTACATGGCTTTTGAAGAACGTCACATTATTTATATGGAGGGAAATGAATACATTTATATATACAATAGTATGCTCTGTTATAACAGCAGAGGTTCTTCCCCATTCTCCCACTCCCTTTTCCATTTCCCTCCCCCAAATGAAATTCTGTTGACAAAACTACGCCTCAGAAAGCAAACGGTAGCTTTTCGCTATTTGTAAAAAAAATTGGACATTTCATAGAAGGCCAACTATACTATATATATATATAGTATAGTTGGCTATATATATATAGTATAGTTGGCTATATATATATAGTATAGTTGGCTATATATATAGTATAGTTGGCTATATATATATATAGTATAGTTGGCTTTCTATGAAATGTATATATATATATATATCTTAATCCTATAAACTCTATGCCGCTTATGGCTCAGGTTGGCAGGAGGGTTGGCAGGAGGGTTGGCAGGGGGGTTGGGGTGGGGGGTTGGGGGGCAGGACATGGCTGTTGTGATCAACATTGATATATTTTTTTACATTATTATATAGGTTTTGATAATATAAATCAAAAGTGACAGCTGCAAATAGCATGACGACGTATAAATATATGAAAATGGTTTAAGTAATTTTTATAACTTTAGAAAAAATTCTCCTTCCTCTCTAAATAGGATTAAAAGTATAGTTGTGATTTTAAGGTGGGAGTGTAGGAAACGCGAAAAAAGATCAGTATTTTTTTGCAGTTTTTCATATTATACTTTTTTTTGCCCGAAATAAATAAAATATTTCTCCAGTAGAAACATAGAGTTTAATTTTCTTCACGCGGTGATGCCAACATTTGTTGAATATCTATTATGAGTATAGCGGCATTAGACGAGAAACTTTTTAAATGAAGATAACAAGTTGTCATTAAATTCCAGGACACCATTAACAGATATTAAACAACTGTTGATATCACCACGTGGAGAAAATTAAACTCTGAGTTTCTACTGGATAATTATCTAATCTATTTTGGTCCAAAAATTTTTTTATATAAAATCTGATAAAGTACAGCCCTTAAGTCGTGGTCCCTACCTCCCCACCTTAAAGTTAGGGGAAATAAACGAAGCCGGCGGTGGAGCCGTAAGAATACTTAAAATTTGAAGACGTAGCTGGATTCAGGAACTTCATGCGGCTGACACCCACCGATCTAGTAATTTCTATCTTTTGTTTATTTCATCCTCTTTATTTTCATCATCCTACAAATAAGGTACCACCAGAAGGAAATCGATACCAATTCTTTGTATGTGTATGTTAATGTGGAGCGTCTCAACCTTTTATAGCAAAAGCTAATTAGGTAAGGAGGGTGACGTGCTTCGTCAATGAACATACCCACCACGGTGGACGGGAAAATTCCCAAAACAGTTTCCAAACGGTATTTAAATAGTGTTTATACATCTACCCGCGTATTTGTGGGCAAATATATGTCAGTGTGGACTAGGCATAGCTCGTCTCTTGGAACAAACGACGTCATTAATCTTTTCTACACACATCCGACGTCTAATATTCAAATCAGGTCTCCTTTATGCAATCACAATATCCCATCGTTCTATTTTTTTTTTAATATTTCGAATCTCCTAATCACCCATTGTTACTGACATTTTCACGACTGTAAGGATAATATACGTGCGGTAAGAGAGGCTTGCGCGACGGAGATTGGTGGTCCCCGGAACCCGCGCATGCGCGTCGGGCCACTTTGGCAAAAGTTTTTAGCACAAGCTGGCGCGCTTTCCCTCCGTCAGTTCGTCTGTACCCGCTCGTTCTGTTGCACAACAGAGTTTTTTTTATTAAATATCGATAAAACAAATACCTCTCCGGCGGTTTATTTAAAGTCGTCCGGTGCGCGCGGTAAGGGGAGGTATAAGAGAGTCTCCTTTACTTTGTGAGGGGAGAGACGGAATGAAGTAATAACAAAAATAAAAAATAAAAAGGGAGGTCGAATCTTAATTTGGACAATGGAGCTGCCGTGACCGGCCAGAAATATGGCTGTCAGTTTCTTCACCTATCAGGTAGGTTACTCTCCATCGATATCGATGAAAAACTGCTTAGACCCGCTTCGGTGGCCGAATGGTCTAAGGCGTCAATTTCGTGTTAATAGTGGCCTGCTGATGACTGAGAGATCATGGTTCGAATCCCGGTCAATTCTAGCGAGGGTGGTTTTTCCTTAAATAGTTTCCCACTCTCTTTCTGCGCAAATGCGGGTATATTTTTTCTGAAAAAGATTACGTCAACGGATATAATGACACAAAGCGTTTCGAACAAAGTTATACTATTCTCATAACCGCCGAATAGTTAAAAAAAAATCAATCTGCCTACAAGCCATATCACTATCAAGGTCCAAATAAATCAGCTAAAAAGTGTTCAATATATATATATATATGTATATATTTTTGTATAGTCATTATTTATTTTATCGCGAATTAGACACCACTGTAGAACGTTTACAAAATACTGCTATTATATTTCAACTTTGTTTTTATCAACTCTATAATGAGAAAAATAATCACTGTATAAAAGTGATGGTAAATCGTAACTTTTCAATGGCCCAATTACCTCACTTTTGAGGTCAGAATGAAATTGCTGTATTAATAAATTTTACAATAAGTGATTTGTCTAAATTAAAGTTAATGATTTTACCTGAATAAATGTATGGTGGACACATATTTGGGTAATATATATTATTCTCAATATTAAACCAACTTGTATTATCGAAACACTTCACTCAATATTTTAAGTGTAATGGTCATTTATGATAATACAGCTTCCCATATATCTTTAATTTCAGGTAGGTAGGTAGTCTTTTTGCCTGTTCAGGTTATACTGTACGCCTAAATTAAAATTATTCTAATAGGCAGGGATTGGGGGAAAAACATTGAGATAATTCAGTCGCATTTACGTGGAAGGAGAGTGGGAAAACATTTAAAAAAATCTCAATAGACCCAACCGGGATTTGAACCCCAACCTCGTCATCGGCAGACCAGTCTACCACGAGGGTGAACACAATAATATCAAATTAACAAGCCTTTATCTTAATAAATTAACGTTTATCCTCACATAGCTTCTATACTCATAATGTGAGGATGATGGCCATTGCTTCAATGATGAGTGAGTCTACAAGTTTATTAAATATATTAACTTTTTTATATAGACCCACTTTGGAGGACACATGGTCTGGACTGCCAATGACGGGGAGATCGCCTTTCAAATCTCGGTCGGGTGTAATGACAGTAGTTTTCCGAAATGGTTTAACAGTTTCCCTCCACGCAAATGCGGTTACACTTCTTCTAATTTTAAACATCCTAATTCTTAAAACCATTAACGCAATAAGTACATAAGTGTATATCCCGAATGCCCAAACGGGTGGTAAGGCGCGGTGCTAAATCTATTTTTATACATTGCGTATATTATTAAATTATTAATAATTAATATTATCTTAATTTATCCGAAACTATTATAACTTTAATTACGACATTGGCAAAACATTGAAAAAATTATTTTTTTAAATATATTTTAATTTAAAAAATATTTAAAATTAATTCATACACTAATTAATTCAATACATATTTTTTGTGAATGTTGCTTAAGCTCAACTATAATAAAGTATATTTTCAGAGATATAATTTGTTTTGATTTCAAGAATGATACATCACGTGTATAAATTCACGAAAAAAAAATTGAAAGATTAATTTTTGTCTGGATGGTTACCATTTTATTCAATAAACAATGAAGACACTTTGGGTGTCATGGATAACACATTTTAAATAAATAAAAAATAAACGTAAATCATAGAAAGATAAATATCTCACTCAAATTGAAACAATTAAACCAAAATGTTACTATTTATTATTCTTTTATTATTCCAAAGCTTTCGTGGATAAGAATTTATGGCTGTCACAAAAAAGATTTAATTTGCTAAATGTTATTAAAAATACAACAATTTCTTGATATTTGTCAAAAACGATCAATATGAGGTGGTACTTTCTTGAATTTAAAATGTCGTAAACGTCCTTCGGTAGGGCACAGTGTATTAATAAGATTAACCAGTTGATAGCTAACCATAATTATTAATAATGTGCACTTATCGCATACAATTCCATGCAATCCAATGATCTACAAACTAGCTCGACCAAACAAAACATGACTAGCATCAAATAACCATCCTTATCTCCAGACATTACTAAGGATGTATTTTTCTAAATTTTTTACCACTCTCCCTCCCCGCGAATATAGGCCTGTGTTACTTTTCCGATCAACTCTAGCTTCCTAGATTTACCTCATTAAAGCAGTGGTGGTAATATACTATGGAAAAAACAACACTTTAAAGCCATGACTTGTTTTAATGTGTATGTAATTTGATCCAAATGTTTTATACAAAAGTTAATGTTAAGAAACCCACCTTGGTGGCCTAGTTATTAACGCGCTAGATTCGTGTTGAATTAGACTGCCGAGAAGGGGGAGATTAAGGTTCGAATATAGGTCGGGTGAACTGGAGATTTTTTCTTAAATGATTTTTCCACTCCCCTTCCACGCAAATGCGGGTTAACTTCCTCTAAACCTTCCCAATTTCTAATTCATTAGCGTAATTAGTACTTAAGCGTGTACAACCCGAACGGGTAGTAAGATGCGGCACTAAATAAATAAATAAAATACTAAAGAGGTAAGGAAGATTTAGGAAACTAAATAACATGCGCTTGCATTAATGTGTTCATAAAGGGTGGCCATTAAGTCTGAGCACATAGGCAAAGTTAAAAAAAACTACACAAAACTATAATATATAATAATAATAATAATAATAATAATAATAATAATAATAATAATAATAATAATAATAATAATAATAATAATAATAACAATAATAGTGGTTTTTTTCTTGCAGATATATTATAATATTTCACCGTACTACGTATTAAAACACTTATAAATACGTATTTGTCTATATTTGTGTTTTTGACTATGTGTTTAGCCTCTAAGGCCACCCTGTAGAATGGTAAAACCTAAGTGAAGATTACATGTAAATTACCACCCCCAAATCAGCCGGACCGGATCTTAACCCTGAACGCCCCGTCAACGGCAAGAAAAGTGCAATGTGTGTGTCCATATCTTTAGACCGCTCGGCCACCGTTATGACTGAACCTGTATGATTGTCTTATTTATTTAACCCGTAAGACGAAGCGACCAAACTTAATACTTCAGGCCAAACCTGACACGTAAGTTTATATGGTCGTTATAGGATCACACTTTCAACCTTAGTTAAAATGTACACCCCTGAGGATTGTTCAGTCATTTCAGATTGAGTACAAGTTAAACAGCGTAGAGGGAACTTTCATTTACACATATTTTTTTATTTCACAAACAAGTTAGTTCACGTGGACTCGGTAGCCTCCATGCTTAGAAACTTTACAAAATTTATAACGATGCAAACAACGCATTCGTTAACTTCCCTGCTAAACGAGGCACCACCGTTATTTCCGCTGTAGGAGCTTATATCAGTTATAATCGAATCGTTAGCGTTTTAATGAGTCACTTGGCCTGCTTTTTGTTCGAGGTAAAAAAACAACTCTAATATCCTGCGTTTTAGAGGAAGCATCCTTCCAAATATGGCCTTTAGTAGCCATTTTCGCGTCATAATGAACATGAAAATATCATCTTAAAATAAACGTGGAATATATGAACTAAATCAACTTGACAAAAATTTGCAGTTCTTATTATTTCAGAATCCAAATGAAAATGTTATACGAACATTTATAACTAGTCCCCCCGTCCCCCCTTATGAACATAGTTTAATTGAAAAGCAAATACAGTAAAGCCCCGTTTAGCCAAACTCCGGTTATCTGAAATCAAAAATAATCCGAACACGATTTTTGAAAAAAAAAAAACTTAGGTAATAAACTAAATAAAATTAAATATATTTAAATTAACTATAAACTCAAATTTTAAAGAAAATTGCAAGCTACATTGATCATAAATTCTTCATATTTACATGTTGTCCTCAACACACTGTATTTTCCCTGTAGCTAAAATAATTACAGTACTCACTATACAATAAATATAGGATACTGTAAATGTAAAGAGTAATTTGAAATGTTTGAAAATAATCTGTCTCCCCGTAGAATTTTCTGTACTCTCCCTCTTAATCAGAATTTTTGCTAATCCGAACAATATTTGGTTCCATTAGTTCGTATTATTGAGGTTCTACTGCACGTACATTTCTGTCCATATGATAGTTAACCACAATATAACTATTTATAAAACAAATTCATTTTTGAGCTATAGTTTTATTTTATTTAGGGTATACTTTACATTACTAGGAAATGGCTACTTTTCCTCTTTAAAATGCATTAGTAACTTAACGAGAATTAATAATATTTCCCTCGCTCATAATATTTTTTATTAATTTTTTTACGAGAAAGATCAAAAATGTTTACTTTGATCATATGTTGAAATACATTTTTGTCTTGGTATAATTATTTTGCAACATTAAGATATGCATACTTTCATAGCAAAAGGGCCTGTTTTTTTATTTGAAGTACATAGGGGACGATTAAAAGGAAATAACTACTTTTCTGCCATTTATGCTTTCATATTTGTATAAAATAATAGCACGGCATTTTGAAGAAAAATTGGTTAGATCAAGGTATTAAGATTTGGTAGGTTTAGTAAAGGACACACATTTCCCTAGTATTCATTATTTTTATCTCTCAAATTAATAGAAATATCATTCTTTACTTTAAAAAAAGTCATTGATGGTCACGCGAACAAAGTGTCAGGCTCATTAGTCTAGTTTTCAGGTGATGGTGGGACTAGAGCTTGATTGTAATTTTTTTTACTAAATGGTTTCCCCCTCTATCAACACAAAAATGTCGGTACATTTTCTCTAAAAATTCTACCTTCATTATCCCTACCCTCCCCACCACAAGATAAATTAAAATATTTATAGCCTTGAACGGGTTATAAGATGTTGTGTTGAAAAAAAAGGGTCATAAATGCATTTAATGTAAAATATATATTGGGACAAAATATTAAATAGAAATATTCAATATTGAAACAGAAATCCCATGTCCCAGCCGCGAACTTACTTATCATTAACAAACATACAGCAAAACACTAACTTAGTAAGTAAAATTATTTAGGGTTTATTTATCTAAAAGTGACTTCCTACCCCCCTTGACCCCTCAAATCTTGGGATATCCGCATAATTAATCCAATGGGTTAAGAATAATAAAGGTGAATTTAAAGGAAGTACGTCCATATTCGCGTGGAGGGAGGATGGAAATGCATGTATAATAACTAGATTTGTCAAATATATATACTATATATGTGTATGCTCGTATATCCTTTTATAATGACCTATTTAGTGAGAGGAATAAATCAAATGGTGATAAAAAATATTAAATGAACTTGAAAATATTTAACACCGAAACATCAATTGGTTGGTAGCTGAAGGTTCTAGACCATTGGTTCCCAAACATTTTTGCTCGCGGATCCCTTTTGGCTTTGTAGGATATCCACGGATCCTTAAACCCTTGCTTGCATGAAACACAGTGTGTCTAGATGATTGCTACCCAAAATTTTAAAAGTGTTTAAGAGTGACACAAAAATTATACATGCAATAATTTACTAAGTAAACATTCAATCTTACTTTATAGGGTACTAGTGTGAAGAATGGCGTTGTTTCTTCGTCTCACAAATTCCTTTAAAGTTGGAAGAGATTGTAGACAGCTGAATTCTAATGTCGGGTGCATTGTCCAGTTTGCAACGATATTTATATTTTGTTGCTGCATACCTTGAAAATCCAACTTCGCACAGATAAGTTGTTGGAAACTGAAGAAGTTTAGGTACCGCACATGAAAACACTTGTGGATATTCTTGAAGAAGACTGCACCAGAATTCAACCAAAAGAACTTCATTGAACTTCTGTTTCAAACCAGTATCAGATGTAATATCTATCAAACACCCGTAGTTATGCACAGACATTGTATCCGGTTTCTCTGAAGTACGATATGAATTTCCTACCCAGTCAACGTCATCTATAGAAGATGGAAAGTATTTCTTAAACGCTTGTTGCAAACCATTACAATGTTGGACGATGCTAATGTGAATAGTTTCTTCTAAGCTGGATTCTGTTTATATCAAGAAGTCATTCAAAGTTTGAAAGCATTCATACTGTCTTTTTTTCAAAACATCTCTTTCAAAATTCAAGTTTATGATCAAAATACGCTATTATGTCCCTTGTTGTGAATACTGACACTCTTTCCTTGACATAATGTATTTGTTCATTAATTCTTGTAAAAATGTCTGCAAATAAGCCAATTTCTGAAGACAAGAGGTATTTGCCAAAAAGGGAGGAAGTTCAACTGGGCGATTAATAAAAAAAGGAATAAATTTCAGAGTAAAGTTCAAAAATTCTAACAAGAACCTTTCCCCTAGACAGCCGTCTTATTTCTGTGTAAAGTAGCATCATTGTGTTGGCTTTTCATTTCTTCGTAAAGTAATTTAAACATTCTGGCATTGAGTGGCCTTGATTTAATGTGGTTCAGTATCTTTACAACATCTTCCAAAACAGTTTTTAGGTCTCTTTTCATAGTTTTGGCTACAAGCGCTCGTCGATGGAGCACACAGTGACTATTCGAACAAGACAGTGCCAACTTTTTGATACGTGCCACGACCCCTGTCGTTTTACCTGCCAATGCTCTGGCTCCATCAATGCACACATTAATACAATTTTCCCAACTCATATCGTTTTCTCCCATGTAACTATTAATTACTTTAAAGATTTCTTCTCCAGTCGTACGACTTCCAAAAGATTTAGAGAGCAACAAATCCTTCTAGATTTTGTTCTGAAATAAGTAACGCACAAATACAAGTAATACTGCTAGCCCTGACACGTCTGTTGATTCGTCAAGTTGCAACGAAAAAGCAAGTCGTGACACCAATTCTTTTTCTATTTCTGTTGATAGATCTTAAATGCGACCTTTTAACTTAATTGTTTCAAGTTTCTTTTTCGATTGCTCATCAAGCACAAAAGCTACTATTTCAATCGAGCAAGGCTTAATTATTGTTTCAACAATTGTATGGGCTTCTCCTGCAAGCGAAATACGGTAACTCACTCTGTAAGAGGCCTCGGTAGCGTTTTCAGAGTCAGTTTTGGAACATTTCACCATAAGACTCTGACAGTTTGTTAATTCCCCAAGTTTACGCTTGAAAAACTAACATCTTTATCCTTACATTCAGGGTGATTATTATCACGATGTCTACGAAGTTTGGCAGGTAGCATAGAGCTGTTTGATATAATTTTGTTGCACAAGACGCATAGTGCATCAGGGGCAATTTTATCACCAGTATACGTAAAACCAATAGACAAATAGAAATCATTGTATTTCCGTTTTTTACTACTTTCAAGAGTTCTAGAGTTGTCACTTCTAGATGGAGACGTAAAACGTCCAGATTAGCTTACAACGTCGGTTACACTTGTATTTACTGGAGTAGTTATTGTTTACTTAAACTACCTCTTTTTAGCCTGTGATCCACAATAGATATTAAAAATAACAATATCAATGTTACTGCATGTTATTTAACTCACTTTATTGTATCTACGACTAAACATACGAGGAGAGGAGCTCCCATTAACAGTTATTAAGTATTTTTATCCACATTGTCATGAAGACATAACAACAAATTGATTAACCCTAACTAATACATAAATAACACGAGCACACGGTACCTTACAAATGCGGCGAGTACAATGTTAAGCACGACTGAAAAAGAGCATGCCACAAAACTGCGATCTTTATTTATAGACTTTGATATCCCACTAAAATTAGTGGAATAACTGCCAGTCCTTATAGCAGGTGTCCAGGAGAGGGTTGCTAGTTCTGAGAAATATATAGTTATGCGAAAGCAAATAGGGGAAAATGAGGGAGGGGAAAATGAGGGAGGGAAATAACAGTTTCACTTTGTAAACTCAGGTGGCTCAATTGGACAGTAAAGATATATTCAACAGGGGGTCTCTAGACGTATAGTCAATTAAATAAGTTTCACGATTATTTATATCAAAATATTATGGCTTTAAAAAAATCAAAGTATCCATTATATAGATTAATCCGCGAATCTTCTGAGCACTGTTCACAGATCCCTTGGGACCCGCGGAGCATAGTTTGGGAACCACTGTTCTAAACCATTAATTATATTTTAAATTATGTATTCATATATTTTATAGCACACCTAACACGTTCAACATGATGCATGTTGACAAATTTTTCAGTAAGGCTATGCTCATTTCAAAAGGTATCCATCATATTACAATAAAACTTATATTAATTTTGTTTAGAATCACATTTTTATGAGTGTTTAAATAAGGGGTTGACAATCTTTTTGGACCCCGATCAACCTATTAACTCATCAAAGGTCCTGCGACCATCCATCGTTTCTCCACTCTACTTTTGCTTTTTTATTTTCGTCTATACATTTTATATTTATGGCTTAAAATCAAGCTGCCTCAAATACTTGTGTCTCATAATTCTAAAAAAATTATATAATAAATAAAATATATATTTTCATATTAAAATAACTTATTTTTTAATAACACTACCGATTACAAATCAAGGTTATTTTGGTAACATTCAAATATTATTTGGAAGTCCCTGATATATTTTCGAATTTTATTTAGAATACTCAAAGATTGAATTTTAATGGCGATGTAGTTTTCTTCGTGATCGACTGAAAATTGCGGTGAGATCGACCAATGGCAAACGGGGCCTGGTTTAAATATATATTACGTCAGCTTTAAGATATTATTCACTGAGCAAACTAAGTCAAAAAATAACTTCCTCCAATAGCCAAAGCTTTTTTAAGTGCCATATTTTAAACATAAGCAAATACAATATACTTATAGCTAAATATTGTTTTTAAAATATAGCACTTACAACCTTGGAACATTACTCTAATGATAGTTATGTGTAATTCCAAAACACAAAGGATATATTATTTTATAAAATATAGGTTCATTATTACCAAATTTTCATGAGCCGAGTCCATTCGACATTCTCATTTATCTAATATGAAATTTCCTCAAAACATGAAATGTAAAAGAGCCCGTAACCTTAACTTAAACATAAAAAAAACTCATATTTTGATCTATTCCTTCCCCTTCTACCCCACCCTGTATTTTCGCTAAGATTTTTCTTCGCGTGATACTGATTCATCCCCTAGATGAAAGCAAGCAACATCTTTTTCAAGCCAAAGATTTCCTTCCACGCTGAGAGATTGAATTCGAAGTCGTACGAGAGAGAGAGAAAAAAAAAGGTGACATTTTCTCTACTCCAACGCTCCCCCATTCCCCAAGGCCCATACTACCCCCTTCACCTTTCCTCCCATGAGATTACCTAACACCACCATAAATCTCATACAGCTCAAAGATGTAGAGTTAGCTTATCGACGTACAGCTGGAGCTTTCCGGTTGATGGAGACGTTTTATTGTACAGTACCTACGAGTGTAAATACACATTTATATTAATTATGTAACCCGCTTCGGTGGCGTAGTTAGCTAACGCGCTAGTTTCATGCTGAGCTTGACTTTCAAGGACGAGTAGATTGAGGTTAGAATCTCAATAGGGTGAACTGAGGTGGTTTTTCCTAAGTGGCTTTCCACTCTACCTCCATGCAAATTCTGGATCACTTACTCTAAATTCAACCTACCCATTTCCTAATCCATTATTGTAATCAGTACTTAAGCGTATAACCTGAACGGATAGTAAGAAGCGCTGCTAAATAAATAAATTATGTAACTTAATAAAATGAAGAGAGTGTTTATCTGTCGGTCATGAGCGTTGCGCGATATCTACCGCACGCAGAGGTCTGCAATTTTAAAACTAGTAGCTTCTGTGCACAAATATGTCCACTTAGAAGCTGGAACTTTAATTTTTTAATAGTTTTAAAAAATTTTATTAAAAACTGGATCGGAAGAAATAAATTGAAGATTTTTTTCTGTCTGACGCAAAGAAAAGTGTCGCTAGGGATGGACACGCAATTCATTGCGCGGTTACCCCGGGAAAAGCCATGTACTTATACCCCAATATAATAAAAATTAAGGTGGATTCTTAGGTATCTGATATATTTCCAATCAAATTTTGTACTCAGAGTACATATTTAAAAAAACCTTTAACAGTGCGCGAGTTTGGTGTTTATGTGAATAAGTATAAAACTACTGTCTATAGCATGAAAAGTAACTGGTATATTAGCGTAGAATAGATATTTGTAAATTTAATGATGTAATTTAATAAGGGAGTCACAGAACAAAATGTATTGTCATTTGTATTTTTATTCTCCCCCGTTTGTTCTCCTACTGATGGACAGCTACACCAAGAAACGTTATAAACCCACTTGGTTTCTGGAGTTTATGAATTTTTGCTCTTTTATTAAATACAAAATATAAATTGATACAGAAAGTGCTTCTTTTTTTTACCTGTTTGACTATTTTATTCGAAATTTAAATGATTTATAGTGAAATACTACTTCCTTATTTACTAATATATTAGAACAAAAACACATTTTCACTCCTCAACCAAGAATATTTTATGAGCTTTTATATGAAAACTAGCAAAACCTTTTTACGTGGTCATAAAAAGTGCAATTTTAATTACTATAAAATTAGGTTAGCTTGAATATTAGAAATGTAAAATTAGAACAGAAAAATTGTTCAGAATACTTAGAAATTTCAAATGACATCAAAATATCTTTTTTCTTTAAAGCTTAAACTTTTTATCTTTCATTTTACTCGTGATAAGCCGGTTCGGTAATGCATAATTATATGCACGCAATTATTGTGCGATGAATAATTTTGCTCACTTGCCTTTGTTAGTTGTACTAGAATATTTTCTTCACTACACACATTGTTCATTGAACATTATGAAACAATATTCTTTAAATTTAAAAATGACACATGGACACGAGAATCCAGCTCGGGACTTTAATTGTGGCTATTACACAATTCAATGGCGGAACGATCTACGGTGTCACATTCATGTTGGACTAGCTTATAGACTACAGGGATATCGGGGTTCAAATCCAGGTCAAGTCTATTGAGGGAGGTTTTCTTAAATGGTATCCCTCTCTACTTTCACGCAAATGCGGATATTACCTCTAGAGTGCTTCCTCGTACCTACCACATTAGTTTAATTATAGTTTATGCGTATACCCTGAACAAATAGAAAGAAACGGCGAAAAAAATCCATCAAAATAGAACATGTTGAAATGTTTGCCCAGTTAAAGAATAATTTATTTCAGATTTAAAAAGAATATTCGATATTATTGGGACAACATTTGTTATTTAAATATGTGTTTGTTTAAAATAAATGATTGTAAAATGGGTAAATTAAATATTATATAAATTGAAAAAAAAAAGTGACTGATAATTTTTGTATACTCTACAATTAAATTACGAGAAATGTTTGCTAAAGATATTTAAAGTATTTAAAAAATAGTAATCTTCAATTTAAAGATTTATAAATTCAGTGTATAACGCTGTTTGTAACTGCTTTGGAGCTATTTTTACATTGCTAATACAATTATTATCTCTCTATAAATCTCTGATCCTGTTGATGCAAATACATATGTGTAATTATACGAATACTTTACGAACAATAATATATAGCCTACCAGTAGTAATACCACAATACAATAATTCCCTTATTTTATAACCGTGAACGTTTTGACTACATCACTGTATCTCTTTGTAAACAAAGATAATATTTGATATATTATAAGTATATTAAATAATGTATAAACAATAATATACAAAGGAAGGTTACACGGGGAAAGTTCAATTTTAACTCAAATTTAGTTAGTGCTGTCTGTGTCTGTTAGACAATAATGATACCTTTCTCGTGAACTTTAGATTGTAGTTAAAAGAGGTCTTAGCCGTTTTTAAAAATAGTATTTCCTGGGTTCCTTATGGGATTTAAGATATAAAAGCTTTCATTTTATTGCCACATCTTACTACCTGTTCAGGTTATTAACATATATAATAATTACTATAATGGAATAAGGATAGCATTTTAGAAGTAATCTATCCATAGTTGCGTGGAAGAAAAGCAAAAACCACTCTCAGTCGACCCGACCGGGATTCGAACCTTGAACTCCCCGTCATCAACAGGCCAGTTAAACACACGAGAGCTATGCCTTAGACCGTTCGGTCACTGAAGCGGATATCAAAGTGTTTTTCCCGGAAAATGTGTGTTGCGTGACTTTTCCCCTTTTTTCCTCTGTAACGGTAACAACGCATAATCAATGCTCTTATTATACAACTGCGAAAGATATGACGAGCTCACGATGTCACTATTCAAACAGATATAATATTCTCGTTCAATAATTTATATTGTTTCTTTCCTAACCCTAACCTTTTCTCCTTCCTCCCCCTCCATCCTCCTTAATAAAACTAACTAACTTAATCCCCTGGAACACGTGCTACTTGTCATGACGAATTGGTCGCTGACACAGAAGAAGAAGAAGAATAAGTGAGTGGTCCAGTATCTTTTAAGTCTCATTGGTCTTTATCCCCGAGAAACTTTTCTTTCGACACTCTCTATTTTCCCTCCCGAAAGTTGGGTTCCTCTACGAGCAGCGAGCGCTTTTCCTTCTGCGGCTCCCCCACCCACCGCGCGCAACAAATTGCCCCACTGTCCCCCTAATCCCAGCCATTTATAACCCTTCAAGCCCCAACGTGCACCGCCGCTGTTTTCTCCTCTCCCCTCGGCCCCCTTTAGCCGCCATCTCCCCCCCCGACTCTTCTCCGACCACTCCATGGTCCTCCAAATCTCTCGGGAATTTTATTCGATCAAANAAAATATATATATATATATATAAGCTACTGTGAATGTGCTGAATGTGATGAGTTTGTAAAATCACCGGTGATTCTACAAAGCCACTGGTTCACTTGGGGAATGTAAAAAAAAAACCCAATTATTTACTATTTCACATACTCGCCGAACATTTTACAAAATCGCCGGTTAGTTTACAAAATTACCATCAACCACCAGTGAATGTTAATAAGTCACGCCAAGATTAGGTTTGGTTAGGTTAGTTTAGGTAAGTTAGTTTAGTTTATATAAGCTTAGACTGGTTTATTTTTAGCTTAGGTTAGATTAGACTAGGTTAGTTTAGGTTAGTTTGGATTTATGTTCTATATTTTTATTCACATACACTAGATATTTTATAAAATCACCGGTAAATGTAGATAATACAGTTCAAGCTTAACACTTTCACAAAACTGTATTAGGAAATTTATAAAATCACTGGTAAATTTAGATAAATCCTATTATGTATATATGTGTATACATTGGTTTATATATGTATATATCTACATGTATGTATATATATACATGTATGTATATATGTGTATACGTATATATGTATGTATATACATATTATGTATTTATATACACATAGATGGATACATACATATATATACACGTATGGACATATAAAAATGGTTGGTGAATTATTTAACATGCATCTTATATACATATATAGGTGCAAGGCTTGCAAATTTATTTGCCCAGGTTACCCACTTTGGTGGTCGAATGGTTTATGGCGTCACTCTAGCACTAGGCTGTACTGTCGATGGCGCAGAGATTTGGGCTCAAATCCAGGTAGGGGAATTGAGTGTGGTTTTACCTAAACAGTTTTCCACTCTTATTCCAAGCAAATGCAGGTAGATTTTTTCTAAAACTATACCTTACTTCATAAAGGTAATTAATATATAGACTGTACATTATTGTATTAGATATATTGTTTTGTTTTAATATCTCGCGTATATACGTATTTATCGGGCTATTTGCATATCTGTCCAGCTAGTGGATCGTTCTAGTGATGGCTGCAGATTATCGCCATAAAATATATTCAGATACTTTTTATTTGGAAAAGTTTTATAAAATGAGGCCTCATTCAACTTTCTAGTTAAAGATTTACTCGTCAATGGCTATCAATTTTTCCAGAGATTTTGAGTTTAATTTTAAGCAAAACGTGTATTTTTCCCTTAACACCATTATGACAACTTTAAAACTAACCCTCTTTAAGCCCTCTATTTGTTTTTTCATAATCACTGAAGTTAGAATTGGGTTGTTATAGTTTCCAACAAAAAAAAACCACTTTATTTACTGGTTTACAATCATACCCTAATCATGGTTTCCATGGTGATGTAAACAAGAAATCATTGTACATTTGAGTCATTGCACACACAGTGGGAAAGCAAGAAATTTGCTAGCCAAATAGGATTTTCATTGGAAGATATTATTAATGCCAACATGCTGAACCCATAACCTTAAAATGAGTGTTTGTTTGTCAAACTAGGTCCAGCCGTTTTCTAGTAATCGCAACTACCAGAAATTGGCTTGTCAAATTATATAATAAATACTAGACATCCGAACTTAGCTTTTAAATATTTACTATTCGAGTAGAATAACTAACCAGTGTAAATATAATTAGCAGCTTAGTTACCACCAACCAGAATCGAAACAGGCTCAGCCATGCTTGTTGTAAACCACATTAAACGCTTAGCCAAATTAACGGGTTAAGGAATAATTATTAAAGCTTGACATAGTCTTGAAATGTATTTAAGTTATATTTTGAAAATTACCTATTTTTTTGTTACAATAACAAATAGAGTTTTATATATGTGTAAGCTAAAAACTCAAGAATTTTTTAAACTCAATTTTAAAATTCAAAACGTTAATTTTGTTGCTTCAAATTGTAATTATTACCTATTGAAATAGAAACTTGTGTCATAATTTTGATCTCGTACAATTAAATAATAGTAATAATAATAATATAGTTACATTTTGTCAATGTTGGCAGCAAACAATTATTTTAAGTAAGTCCTAAACAAACTTTGTTACTAAAGATACACTCTAAACTAATAATGTTTCGTCTTTCAAANAAATCACAAGAAAGTAGTTGTTAGAACTGAAACGCTAATAAGTTTAAATTCTGTTGCGTGAGACTGTTCAAGACATAAAAAAAGTTCCCCCCCTCCCCCTCACCTCTCTAAACTTATAATTTTATGGTTTCGTGACTAAGCGTCATTGGTAAGCTGACCAAACGGATAATTTTGATGTCGTTTCCATGGATTGTGAAACTGTGTGTAGCCTACGTGACTGAGACCAGTTTAAAGTAGGGAAGGGAACGAACGTATCATTTTAAACTACGCGTGTACACGTATAGTCGATTCCGAAAAAAAGGAAAGAATTTAAAAAAATGTTTAAAACAAATGTAAAACTTAGCCTATATTTATTTGTTTATTTATCTAGTCTTCCTAATTCATATACATACTTTGATTTTTTCTTAAATATGAATACAATAGAAAACGTTTAAATGATTCAGGATTAATAGGAGTTGCTTACGTTGGTTTGGATGCAGAATCACAGAGGCGAGGTAATATTTGTAAATTGTATTGAGGTGCCAGAAATTGTATGGTATAATTCTGAAATATTTAAAAATTCTGTAAGTGCCGGTGATCGAACCCAGGACCTCTGGATCTGGAGCCAGGAACTCTGACCACTAAGCCACAGAGGTGGTCATAAAATATAAACCGAAGCTAAACATTAAAAATAATTATAATCTTGCAGTGCATTAATAATTAACCAGCGATAACACTCTCAGATTGGACACTAGGAAAAGAATACAGTCGGGAAATGCTGGTTATCACTCGGTCAGTAAGTTGTTGGCGTCTCACCTGCTGTCAAGAAATGTAAAACTCAGAATAAACAAAGACATAATTTTACCGCTTGTTCTCTATGGATGCAAAACATGGCCTCTTACCTTAAATTACGAAAATAGATTTATAGTGTTCTAAAACAAGATGCTTAGGAAGATACTTGGTTCAAAAATGAATGAAGATATTGTGGAGTGGAGGAGTGCATACCCTGTACTCATCATCAGACAGAGCTAGGGTGTAACGAGATAGACTGGTAGAATAAGCTCAAGATAGAGATAGTTGGCGTACTTTTGTGAGTGGGATAATGAACTTTTGAGCTCTTAATGTCATAGAGTAAGTAAGTAATTGCATTAGTAATAACGTTCATACATTTTTTTAGATTGACAACAGCTCATGATTGTTTGGCTGAACACCTAAATAGAACCGGAATACTACCAACAAAAGAATGTACTATTTGCAATGTAGGCGTTATGTATTCAGATCACCTTCTAGTTTACTATGGTTTGGATGCAGAATCACAAAGGCGAAGTATTATTTGTAAATTGTATTGAGGTGCCAGAAATTGTATGGTATAATTCTGAAATATTTAACTTTTATATAATTGTAATATTTGGTTTTGTATTTTATTTTGTATTATATGTATTCTGTATGTATAACTTAATATGTAGTTGCAATGAGATGCCGGACATGTAATGGATTGAATTACTACTAAAAGCCATATGTAACAACAACATATCTCAAATCCTATAAGGGGCCCAGCAAATAATTTGAAAAAATATAATTAAAAAATGAAAGAGACCTCTTTTAACCATGATCTAAAGTGCATTAGAAAGGTCTCGTGATTTTCTAATAGATGACAGCACTAGCTCAATTAGAGTTAAAACTGGACTTTCACCCTTTTCCCCTGTGGGCTACCCTTTATAAAAAAAATCAGCCACGATGTTCTAATTGAAGATAAACATTTGGCAATACTAATCAATTTGATATTTTAACACCTTTTGATATATAAACATAAAGTAATAATAATTATTATGTTGTAATAGTTTACACCATTTACATAAATGAGTTTGTGTATATTGGGGTGTCCTTGTAATAATTGTTTTAAATTAAGCCACCGAAATGTATGAACACAAATAGTTTCAGATTATTCCATTTTGTTTGCGTAAGACCTTGCTTTCCGAAAGTGTAACAGGAATACTGTCGGTTGTATGAAGCTTAAGAGCAGAATCACGAGGAAAGTTCGGTTCGAGGCAAACAAAAATCAATTTTGATTGGATTACAGCTTTTGGGTCCACACGTTATAACCCAGAAACTCCCACAAGGGGGAGTATCAACTAAAATGTTGTGTGTTCGGTTGTTTGTGTATCCGATATATGGGGGGGGGGGGATTGAAATCACAGCTCTCAACAGAGGAGTTCAGTGATTACGTGGAATATGTAGAGTTTTAGAACGTACCTCCGTATTATGTTTCCTCGTAAGCCTTGTTAGAGCAACTAGCTACGTGAATACTGAACAAGTAACGTCTAAAACCGCCGGATGATTTTATCCGCTCTGATCTGCATGGTAGAATATGCCCAGAGATAATTAATGGCTATAGTTAGAGAACCTGATTTGTGGTAAATAAAACTATTGTATTTCGTTAAATAAAAAGTTGTATTTCTGTAGAAAAAGTCGTTAGATAAAGGGCTGGGTCTTAATTTGTGGTAAATAAAAATCTCGATCTTTGGTAAATAAAACGAGTGGATTTCGTTAAATAAAAAGTTGTATTTTGGTAAAAAAGAAAAATCGCTAAATAAAAGGCTAGGTCCTTATTTAGGATAAATAAATCTATTGTATTTAATTGAATAAACATTGATTATGATATAAAAAACTTGAGGCAGAGTGGGGGAAGGGGGCTGAAAACTATAACAAAACAGATTTAATGTATATTGTTATGAATAGAAAAAATACAGCTAAAAGGTTTTATGTTTTTGACTATTCCTGGCCTGCTATAAACACAAGTATTTAAATAATACCAATAAAAAAATTAAACTCCATCTTTTGAATATTCGAGCTCTATTTCAAAAATACGTTAAATTTAGGGATTTTTAAGTTTCATTCACCTGTTAAATCATTTTCCATATAAAAACACTTAATCATCACACTCAAAAATAACGTTACTTGATAGTGATGTAAGACGGAAGACCAAAGTCATGAAGATAACATGATATCAGTCTAGATTAACTTTGGTGCCTTCTTCTTCTTTAAATATTTGTCTTTGGAGACAAAAAGTAGCCAGTTCAAATACTTCACTTACTAATAATCCTTGGTTTATGATCTTTTTTTTATTATTCTGTACAAGCACAGTTGGTACTCTTTATTTTTCAGGCAATTTCAGGATAAAGATTAAAAACGATAAAGTATTTTAGTGTTAATTAACACTTAAAACAACAAAATTGACCATAATTAGTATTTAAAAGGTAAAAGGGTCAATTTCACGAGAAGATTTTATTTCGCGATTATATTATTATCTCAAAAATGCTACAACTCTATTTAAGTATGTTTTGATAGTAATTTTAACGTGCTGGGTAAAAATTCATAAAAACATGTCTTGCGAAATTTCGATGTCTCTAGCTATAGTATAGTAAGAGTTCGCGGCCAATGTAGCAAGAATTATTTTCTTGTACCACAAATAGAGAAAACGAAAACAACAATATCATCAATGGTACGAAGTAATCGTACATACTTTATCCTATATATTATAACTAGGAATTAGATGTTTTAAAACAAATTTTAAAAATCATAAGAAACAG
Organism: Timema genevievae; assembly: GCA_902155825.1. NCBI lineage: Eukaryota > Metazoa > Arthropoda > Insecta > Phasmatodea > Timematidae > Timema > Timema genevievae. The sequence continues at coordinate 101,144 of CABFWO010000361.1, read as the reverse complement.
CCTTCAAATATACTTTTCAAATAAAATTGTTATATCCATTTTCTAAGAAAGAATTAATTTTAGAAAACTAGCCATCGGTAAATTAACCTCAAATGAATTATCGTAGAAAAAAACACGTTATTATTTCTCATGTAAATTACCCCTCATATTCCCAATTTTAACAAGTAATTAAATAAACTTCCGACATATTTCTAATTAAAAAAATAAAACTTTAATAAAATATTTTAAGGCATGTTTCCCCTTAACAACACTTTTATTCACCACACTCAGATATATATTTTGTACACAATTATTGTTAAAGATATTTTTTAAATTCCTAATTAAAAAAAAGAAGTTTAATAAACTTCCCTTATTTTTATGACTTGGCTCCAAATCATGATTTATCTTCGGGGTAGTAGGCCTACCATATAGTTCTAACAACTAAATAACAATTAATGTAAACGAAAGATATCAACCCGTTTTAACTTACGCACCAAATACAAATATTCAGATACAGAACTGTAAAATACACTTTTTTTGACCAAACGTCAATATTCGTCCATCATAATTTATCGTGGTCGAAAACTGTCACGATTAAAATACTTTATTTAAATGAGAGCGTAAAAAGTTTTGTTTTTTCAAATACGATAAAAGAATTTTAAAACATAAAATTGAATCAGCATACTTGATATTGGAATGTGACATGGCTAAATGTGGTAGAAAAATGTATGAAAAAGAGAAAGATTAAGATATTTAAGAATAAAATAGCATGCATGACTCCGTGTATGGATGTTGTTGAAGCGAAATGAGTATGCAAGGACAGGGAATAGTGAAGAAAGTTAGTGAGGATAGATTAAGCGCGGAGTTTTTTTAAGCTATACGCACAGTTTAATGCCTACCTCTTAAGGGAATGGAATGATTAGGTAGATAGATATACACTTTTTTTACGTAAGCAACAAATAAGTCGTTGACTAGAAACTTACATCCACACGGTATAATTTGTTGGGGACACGCTTACACATCATAGATCTAATATAATAATAACAACAGCGAGGTTGGCCGCACTCAGGGTATTACTGAATTTGAACCTGGAAGCTGATCAACTCCAACAATCTGCACAAAGCTCCCTTCATCTTCTATTATTAATTAAGGGTGTGAGTTTAATATATTCTGGTTTTACTGTGATGGGGGGGTTCAAATTTTATATATATTTTTTTTTAGTTTTTCTCTTTCTTTCTAAGAAAATTTGGATACACTTTATATACATTCTATTTCTTGTCTAATGTAGGAAGGGAAGTCTGATGAAAGGCCTTTCTCCCTGTCAGAACTCTACTATTGTACTCGTATATTGTAGGATTTTGTTAAGAGAAAGGACCTTCCAGAAAATAATTCCTACCCTATCATTAGTGTAAATATACAGACCCCCCAGAGGGTGGACAAAATATATATTATTACAATTTTTTTTTAAAGATATAGCTGTCAACTCATAATATACAAGATGGGCCGGTGATTGGGAGATCTGAGTTCAAATCCAGGTCGGATGTAATAGGGTGTTTTCTTACCTACATTTTCTCCCCACTATTCTTACATTCCTATGCGGGTACATTTCTTATATATTCTGTGATCCATATTCCTGTATCATTACCGTAGTTTAAACATGGGACAACATGAACGCGGCGCACAAATATAAATCTTAAAATCAATATTACCGTCATATTAAAGGTGAAAGCCAATTTTATATCGCCTGTTCAGGTTATACGCATATATGATAACCACACTAATGGGCTATGGATGAGGAAGGAAGCAATTTAGAGGTAATACACCAACATTTGCGTGAAAGGAGAGTGGGAAACCATTTAGAAAAACACACCCTTAGTAGACACCAACCGGTATTCGAACCCTGATCTTGCCGTCATCAGCAGGCCAGTTTAACATGATAGTGTCGCCTTGGGCCATTTGTTCAATGAAGCGGGTGAAAACAAAAAAAAAATTTAAAGGGCTGTTTTTGCTGTTGGTAGATTGAGCCCCGTCGTCTTGAGTCACAAGTAAGAAAGCTAGCATGTATTTTACTCTACCTACCACACACATAATTTACCTTTTTTTTTTTAGCACCGTGCCTTACTACCTATTCGGGTTATACACTTTTATATTAACTACGCTAATGGTTTTAGGAATTAAGAAGATTACATTTATAGGTAGTGTACCAGCATTTACTCTGAGGGAGAGTTGAAAACAATTTTGGAAAAACTACCCTCAGTACACCCAACCGAGATTCGAACCTTGATATCCCTGTCATAGGCAGTCTATTCTACTGCAAGAGTAGCACGTTAGACCATGCGGCCATTGAAGTCTGTATAATTTACTTGGCTCTCTACGAACGATCTTGCAAAAAGAGGAAGGGAAGAACAAAAATCATACCAAGATAATATTGTGTAGATAAATACATTACCAACGTGTACAGTACAAGATCATTAATTTTCAAGATATGGTTCGCTATAAAAATAAGCGTGTCAAGAAAGAATATATTCATGGATTTAATCTCTGTAGAATTATATTAAACAATGGTATATTTAAATTATTCAAGCCCAATATCAATATTTTTAAGGATGTTTTAAGGTGATCATTACTTATGATATATTACTATTATTTTTTAAGTTAATTGTTTCATATTTATAAGATAACGCTCTACGATAGAGATATCAAATATATTAAATAAGTTTGTGAATCCTAATGGTTCACTTTTAAGGAATGGAAACATACAAGACACCATCTTAGTATCTATAGATTTATTTTACCAATAAATTAATAATGCATTTTTCATCGACTTAAGATAAACAAGAGATACTTAATCAACATTTTTAAAGCTGTATTTAAAAACAATCTTAGTTTTTTGTCCAAGTCATACTACACAACTAGGCTATACATATTTAACACTACGTGTGTTAAAGGGATTAGGAGGATATCATTTATAGGAATTGTATCTGCATTTTCTTAAAGGGATGGTGTGAAACCATTTAGGAAAAGATATCTTCAATACATTCGGGTAAGATTCGAACCACGATCTCCTTGTGACTGAAAAAATATGAGAACAAAGGAGTTTAACATACATACCACGTGTTCAATGGTGCAGGTTTTGATTTGTTACACAAGGTTATGTTACATTAATTACATTAATGCTAGAGCATTGTAGGTTTAAAATATATTAATATATTTTTATTTTCAAGAAAATTTAATATATAAATTATTAATGTGTTTTTACTCTCATAGTTGAGTGACATTACATCAAAGTATTTAAAGACACATTTGAACATTTTGTGTTTGTTACCTCACTTTAAGTTTGCATTTATGTAGAGAAATCATATTCACAATGACAGAGATATTTTATAAATATTAGTATATACGAGTTTTACGTAACTATCTAGACAAAAAACAATTTTGTAATCGAGGGCATATAAATACATTTTTAAAAGCCCTATATTTTTTGCTGTATAGTAGGACTTTACTTATATATCTTAAATAAAAAAAAATGTTTTTTTATCAAGCTCTTACGAGTTTGTTGGATGGAGGGTTCCTTCTATAAAGCTCTTTACAATTCCAAGCTATTAAAAGATGTTTTATTTCAACAAAGTAAACTGAGCACATTTTAAAAACAATTCCATGTTTACTAAAACGACTAATATATTTGGAAATTTTAGATTTGTTTTTTTGTTTATGAGATACAATTTTACTGTATAAAATCTTTGGATTGTATTTTTTTGTACACGATTAAAATTGAATTTATTATTTAATAAGCATATTATTCCAAATTAAAAAATCCTTAAGCTTATGTTTGTTAATATTTAAAAGAGAATAGGTGTACGCCCTTTTTTGGTGATTTTGGGGTTCTGACATTTAAGTGTATCTAATATCATCTACAGTCGGATTTATTTAGGAATGGACTATTTTGAGGGCTATGAAAGCTACTAAAACAAGTTTAATATATTCATACGTAAAGTCATGTTATCTGAATTTGTATTTTTTGATAGTTAATGATACGAAATAATAATAATACATTGTCATAAATGTTTAACGTAAAAATTATTTTGGTATTTTATAAAGGTTACTTCCTATCAGAATCCTATCATCTATATTTATACATCTTGAAAATATATCTTGTTACGGTGACAATGGTTGTAAACTGTCTTTACCTGTCAAAGTGAGCTTAAAGAGGAGGCATTAGCTGTCTAAGTTCACTGACAAAAGGAATTGACCTGCCGTAAGACAAAACACCTAATAATAATAACCCACTCCGATGGCCGCATGGTCTAAAGCACTACTCTCGCAGTAGACTAGACGGGGAGATCGAGGTTCGAATCTCGGTTGGGTGTACTGAGGATGGTTATTCCAAAAGAGTTCCCCTCTCCCTCCACGTAAATGCAGGTACACTTCTTCTAAACATAACTTTTCTAATCCATAAAACTATTAGCATAATTAGTACTTATTGCTCGATATAGTAGTAAGACGGGTGCTAAGAAATAATACTCATTTTAGAACATCTACTAAATCAGTGGTTTTAAACATTTTTCAGTACACGCCATCCTTGGTAGATTTTCAAATTCCCACGTTCCCCCTCTATATTTTCTCAATAGTTATAAACAAATCTTTTAAAGTTTTGTTTTCTAATCATTTATTTGTTTTATACAAAATTCCATGTAACACTGGCAGTATAATGGTAACCAAAATTAAATACTGAAAATTGGTGTGATGGCTTCTGGAACTCTGTTGTTTTTCATCAGTTATTGAATATTGGGTTTGATGTTTGATAAGAGCAATCTGCAAAGAGCTTTCCACTTCAAGTCGTCGACATTGTTTAGATTTTATGAAAATCACAGTTGAAAATTCGGTGTTGTTACAGGTGGACACAAGGGTAGTTGAGGGGGAGGTTAAAGAGGATAGATAGTTAGGGGGCGAATCCGAGGCTTACGGGCTTGAAAATAAACATGAATATGCAAGCATGAATATGCAATATCCAATATGTAATATGAGCATGAATATGCAATATCTAATAATGCAAGAAACAATTATCTTACTTTGGAAAAGGGATTGAAATTAAAAATATATTTAATTCTTAACTGATTTTCAACGTTATTTACTGAAGGTTCCATGTCACCCCTTCTCCCCCCCACCCCCCTGGAAGAACTTCCCGACCCCCAGGCTCGGAATCACTTAACTAAACAGTAGAGGTGTACCGATTCAGTAAAACAGATTACTGATACAGTTTGTTTAAAATTATCGTTCATGTGTAGACACCACCTTAATTCAACGACGAATTAAGGCCGGTGCACAACAACAAAAAATAATATCTTTTGTAGAAAATTCAAAAGATAAAATAAACAAATATTTCAGAGGATCCGATAGGACTAACATAAAACAAATGGACAGTACACTGGTCCATTTGAGTTCTGTCTCCACGAACCCGCTCTACAAATATTTATTATTAGAAATATTTCAAAAATTTGCCATTAAAAAAAATTCCCATCATTAGGTAAAACAAGGGTACGAATGCGACATAAAGAATAGGTAACAGTATTAGGTATTTTATTTATATATAAAAGGTTGGATATTTTAAATATGGTACAAAAGGATATATATATGTGAACATTATATTATAAACTCATAACAATCTAAATCTTCCATGATCGTCTCAATCATCAATATTTCAAGTCGTAAAAACGACAAATGTAAACCTTTAAAGTATTAAAGACTTTACCAAAAAGACTAAATCTAACAAGTGAGCTGAAGGCTCTAGGTCAACAATGGTCAAGTTGCGAAAAGGCAACGCTCAGCATCAATCTAGCAGTAATTCTATTATCTCTTACTCACAACTTATCAAAAACAATTACGTAGAGAAAAGAACCAAATCAATATTTAAAGATACAAATTACATTTTTCTTAGTCGCACAGACTATAATTTTGTCTTTTGAATAAAAGGTTTGCTTTTTTTACAATATTTATAAATATTGACAAAAAAACCCAGAAGGGGAGCTTATGCTTATATAACATTAAATATTCCAAAAACATTCTGTGTAGATTTTAGTTTTCTTAAGTCAAACAGGCTGTACCTTTAACTATAAAAAAGATGACTTCTCCATTACATAACAAAACATCACAAGATGCAACCCAGAAGGGGATTGTTAGCCTACATTCTACAAAAGAACATTAATTCCCGCAAAAGTATTCTATGTAGATTTAAATTTTCTTAAGCCAAACAGGCTGTAAATTTAACCATAAAAAATTCGACATTTCCATGATATTACCAAATGTTGCTAGACACAACCCGGAAGGGGTCTCCGTGTCGACAAGACAACAACAATAATGTTATGTTTCTATTTGGAAGATTGGACTTGTTCATTAAATTTCAAATGTTAGCCAAAAGGGAATTTTGATACACAATTGCCGAAAGAGAATTTTATACCTTTAGTGTTCATCCTGAACACCAACGTGTTCCTGGAGGAAGTCCAGACAAGAGTAATTATTCATCTATTCTACACCAGTATTTATGCCAATATTTTAGCTCAGAGAGGGGGAAGAGGGGAAACGCCAAAACAAAGGAGAAACACAACACATGACACAAGAGGGACGGAA
>CABFWO010000361.1:8041-94036 GCA_902155825.1 Timema genevievae | reverse complement strand
ATTTTGATCACTAAACTCCTAACTAGAATTTTTTTATTTAAATTCTACTTTAAAAAAGCCCGATTAATCGACATAATAATCGCCGATCACGATTAATTGCCGGTGCACTAATAATCGCCTGATAACGAGTCATCGGTATCCGCATCGTTACACCCCTAACAGTAATTCAATAATATTGAATAGTGTTTAAATTATATATACAACGTAAGCATAGTTAAATTCGACCGCCTCAGTGCTATAGTGATCAGGATTCCTAGTTACAGATCCATAGGTCTTGGGTTCGATCCCCAGCGCTTCCAGAATGATTTTGTGGAGCAGTGCGTCCAGAGAGCGGTTAAACTAAGCCTCATGAAGACAAAACAGGAGCTATTTTAACGAATAGGTAGCGGCTTCGCTCTATAAAACTGAGATTAACGGCTGGATGGTTCTTTGTGTTGACCACATGAAACCCTCTATCCGCAAATGCTATCACTATCATCGTTAACTGTAGCGGCCGCTCGGTTGGTATAGCTAGATCGCGGGCGCGGCCGAAGGGAGCGAAAGTATTTTTACAGTTTTTATAGAGAATACATTTTTTGGCGAAAATAAATCAAATATTTCTCCAGTAGCAACATAGAGCTTAGTGTTCTGCACGTGTTAATATCAACAGATCTTGAATAACTTTCAAGGGTGTCCTGGAAGTTTGTCAAAACCTTTTAAATAAAGAGAAAGTTTTGACAAAGTTCCAGGACACCCTTGACAAATATTCAAGATCTATTGATATCAGTACGTGCAGAAAACTAAATTATATTATGCTACTGAATAAATATTTGATTTATTTTGGCCAAAAAAAAGTAATGCTATAAAAACTATAAAATTACTCGCGCTCCCTTCTGTAGCAACTTAAGGCATAGGGGTTTTTTTTTTTGCTGCCGAGGACGGGGAGATCGAGGTTCTAATCTCTGTCGGGTGAACTGGGGGTACTTTTTCCTAAATGGTTTTACACTCTCCCTCCACCTAAATGTGGGTTCACTTCCTCTAAATTCAACCTTCCCAATTCCTAATCCATTAGCGTAATTAGTACTAAAGCGTATAACCCGAACAGTTAGTAAGCCGCGGTGCTAAATAATAATAATAATAAATAAACATAGGGTTTTTTAACTTTTATTTACCTAGACGCACTAGATGGTATTATGTGACAGCATACGTCTTATATTTTTGACTTCAGCTTCAACTTAGCGTCGAAATTTGTTTGCTTATTATTTAAAAAAGTGACCTTTGAACACCTCCATTAAAAGCCTTCCTCAGGCCTAAATATCAATTTGGTTTTATTTATAAAGATACAAATACAAAGACTGTGCGATATTTTGTATCATGGCTTTCACTTTTTTTAAAAACAATTCACGTACTCGAATTTGTCAACAGCGTATTTTATAGCGTTTTATTAACGTTCCCAATCCAGAACTTCCTGCTGGAATGACCGTCTCGTTAAACCTGGGGATTAAGCACTGTATTCTGCTGGAATGCACGGGGAAGTAATTTAAAAGGGTGAGTTTTCACGAGGTCGGTTGAGACAGGAGTGTTTTTTTTTCTCCCATCAGTGGGACGCCGACAGATTCATGTGATTACAAAATAATTTTAAGTTTGTAGCGAGACATACATATATCCACAAAATTAAAGCCATTCATTTTAACAAATGAATAAAATATTATGTCTAAAAGATATATATTGAGTTTAGCACCAAGTTTTACTATTGGTACAGGCTAAACGCATAAATAAAAATAATTACATTAATGAGTTGAGGATGAGGAAGGTTGAATTGAGAGAAAGCTTACCAGCATTTGCGTCTAGGGAGAATGTAAAACCATTTAGGAAAACCACCCTCAGTACACCCGACCGGGATTCAATCTCCGATAAAAGATATATTATTTAATGAGTTTTTTCCTCTGTTCACAAAGACAAATAAAAAATATTAATATTAATTATGTTCGATATTTGATATGAGATAGCTTCATTGGTCGTATTAAAAGTTACTAAAACCATTTAGATATAATATATAAATGTAATTAATTAATTATAGCACCACGTCTTACTAACCGTTTGGGTTGTACGCTTAAGTACTAGTTAATCTAATGGGCTAGGAATTGGGAAGGTTGAATTTAGAGGAAGTGAGCCCACATTTGTGTGGAAAGAAAGTGGAAAACCATTTAGGATAAACCACCACCGATTCACCCGTCTGAGATTCGAGCCTCAAGCTCCCCGTCCTCGGCAGTCTAGCTCAACACGAAACCAGCTCGATAGCTAGCTACTTCACCGAGGCGCATATAAAAAAGGAAAGTGCTGGCATGTAAAGCAGTGGCGTGGCATGGAGTGTTGCCAGAGTAGGGAAATCTTGTTCAAACTGTAACTTTGAATTTGGTCTCATCACTCAGTAGAGCAATCATTGGTCAGGTATGAACGAAAATACATTGTCATGTGATATGTTTGGATCAGATCTTATGTGTGATTGGTCAAATGCACCTTTTAATCAGGCTACTGAATAAGAGGCGAAAAATATACAATTTAGAGGAAATGTAACCGCATTTTATTCAAGTGAATGTGGGAAACAATCTAGAAAAATAAAACACCCTCTGTGCATTAGGTTTGGAATTCAAATAGTGAATTCCCCGACACAGGAAACATGACCGAGAAGAGCCTTACGTTAAATCGACGTGTCCACCGATGTAAATATATTCTAGGTTTTATGATATATATTTAAAATTATTATTGTGTGTTTAAAATATCATATTTTCAAAAATGTTTGTGTGTGTTAGCGTAGTACTCGAAGCAGTATTTATTAAACTATGCAACCCGCCTCGGTGGCGTAGTTAGCTAACGCGCTAGTTTCGTATTGATCTAGAATTCCGAGGACGAGGAGATCGAGGTTCGAATTTGGCTCGAGTGAGCTGTGATGGTTTTTACTAAATGGTTTTCCACTATCCCTCCATACAAATGCGGGTTCACTTCCTCTATATTCAACCTTCCCCATTCCTAACCCATTAGCTTAATTAGTACTTAAGCGTATAGCCCAAATGGGAAGTAAGACGTGGTGCTGAATATTATTATAATAAAGTTATTATTAAATTATGTAAATATAAATTCCCATAGTCAAATATTTAACGTATTGAATAAAAGAGCACAGTTTTAAATAGTTCTAGGTGTGTTTTGTTATTAACTTAATATATAAACTAAAACTAGACTATTATTTTTTGTATGCGTGTGTGCCTGCTGACCGGACTGTAATATAAATTTATGCAGACAAGTAGGGACGTGAGTTTTTGAAGCCAACCTTACACCATTGGCCCACCGAAGTGAGTGTTATCAATGCTAACCGCAAATAAATTTGTTATTCCTACATTTCCTTCTTACTGAATTATTTCAATACATTTAACGGCTGAGTTTGGTGTCCTTGATTAATATACACATACACTACTTTAGGAGATTATTGTTAAATTAATTAGTGTGTTCCTTATGGCTTCTAGATTAACTAAATAGTTTAAATAAATCACAAAAAAAAAATAGTTTTGTAATTTTTTTTACATCACAACAGGAAATTTTGTTGAACACATTTGTATTTTGAAGATATCTCTTTAACTTAGGTGGTTGAACCAGTTTTATTAAAATTAGCTGTTTATTAATACTCATAATTTATGGGGATTTATAAACAGTGGTATTTATGATTTTGAATTTCCCATACTTACACGGTAATGGAGGTAATTATTTATGCAAAAGTTCAAGTTCAAAAGAAGATAATAGCATTGATAATTTCATAAGAACATAATAAGATTTTTAATTTTTGTATACAATAACCTACTAAAAATATTATATTAATAGCTTTCATGACGCGTACCGAGAAAATAGAAGATGCTCTTAATGAAGGTATTGTACCATTAAAATGGTGACAAGTGTCTCAAGGTCGTCTTGTAGCCTGCCTGCCAACACCACCGTAGAACAAATTATATTACAAAAAAATTAAGAGGTATTTTTTATTACATTATTGTGTATAAGCACGCCAATGTTTTCAAAAGCACCGATGTGAAAGTACACCTTATGTCAACACCATAAAAGCTGGTTTCGTCATGATAAATAACACATGGATTTGGCGAAAAAATAAAATGCTCAGAGCAATTTATAAAAGCTTTATCGAAGACACAAACTAATATCGTGCTAGTTTATACGTACTGTACACATCAGCTTTTATTGTTTCTGTAATACAAACCGTACAATTGGACTCTCATCGGAATTCAGGATGGCTCAGTTGATAAAGTACTTAAGCACCTAATTTTTTTTTAGCGCCACATTTTACTAACTGTTCGAGTGATATGCTTTTGTAATAATAACGCAAATGTTTTTAGGGATTAGTAAGGTTATATTTAGATGAAGTGTACCCAAATTTGCGTGGAGGAAATGTGGAAATCTATTTTGGAAAATAAGACCTCAATACACCCGACCGATATTCGAACTTCAAGCTCCCCGTCATTGGCAATCTCGTCTACTGCGATAGTACTGCGTTAGACCATGCGGCCACCGAAGAACCTCATAGTTATTTTTATATTAAAACATATTTTATTTGATAGACAATTTTTTTTTATAAATTACTCGGGAATGTTAAAACTATTAAGTCTACTAATGTGTTATTTTTATCTGCCAAAATATTGATGTAATTAAGATTATTATAAAATGAAAACCACACTATAGTAAACAACACATCATCCTTACCTTGCTTGCTAATTTACAAAATTAATATTTATTATTTTTAACCCACTTAGGTGGTAGAGTGGTTTAAAGGCGTCACTCTTTTAATAGACTAGACTATTGATGACAAAGAGATTGGGTGGTGTTTGAATCCTAGAAGGTTGTATTTTTGGTGGTTTTCCTAAAAAAAATATTCAACTCTCCCTTCATGCAAATGCAGGTACACTTATTTTAAATTCAACCTTTCTCATCCCTAACACATTAGCATAAACAGTCCATAGTCGTACAACCCGAACCAGGTAGTGAGATGTAAAACTAAACTATGTATTTTTGCTCTAGATTCGAACCAAACCTCTCTGAAGGGGTTGAACATGATCTGAAATTAATATTCTCTTAACGATCTAATGCACATAAAAAGGTTATTAGCTATCCCCACTAAATTATATTTGTAGATTAAATACAGCTCAAATAAACCAAGATATCAATTTGAAATGTTTCAAATAGAAGAAAAAATAAAAATGTTTTAGTTTTTTACTCTCTTTAAAAGGAAAGCTGTTAACCAATTCTTACCCAAGATTGTAACATTTTATCAAGAAAGGAAAGTTTTGAACATAATCGCCTGGAAGTGTCATAAAACTTGTAATGAGATTAAGTTTACCTATATCCCTCCTATATTGAATTGTATTTTACTTTCTCGCACCCATGGAGTAGATAAAATATTGTCCTTCAAAAAATTTGAACTCAAGAATTTTGATGGATGTTGACGTTTCATGACCCTCTTAACTTGAAAAAGTATTTTTTCGAAATGCCAACGTTCTCCCTGCCTGTTACTGAGACTAGAGCCGAAACCATTTTACCGATTGGGCTATAACTTGATATTTAGGGTTTTCATAAGTTTCCTCAAAGGAATTGTTAGAATTATCCATCCAAACCAAAAATTAATGATAGTTTATTTGATGTTCAAAAGAGAAAAAAATCTATTTTCTCAAAATCCATTCTAACGATTTTTAATCAATTTCATATATAGGAACTTTTTAACATTACAAACGAAATGGCAGTTCTCATTTTTCCATGAAAATGACTTAGAGGGTACCTTACATAAGCGAATATCTTCAATTTTGATCATATCTCAGCAACCTTCAGAGATACGAAATATTATACTGCAAAGTTGAGGTATTATTTAAAAAAATTATTTGAAATATATTTTTATAAAACCTATAGTGTCTGAGATATTGAAAAATATATTTTATTAAATTGAGGTCTGGGAAATTGATTGTTATGCTATTTTATGAACAGTTATGTTCCATTTATCTCAATTTGTTTCTGTAAAATACATACATACATACATAATCATGCCGTTCCTTTACGAGATAGGCAAGAAACTGTGCATATAGCGCTAAAAACAACTCCGTACTTAATCCATTCTTCCTAACTTTCTCCACACCTCCCTATCCTTAAATACTTCCTTCACTTGAACAACAACATCCATACACCGAGTCATAAATACTCTTTTATTCTTAAAACTCTTTTATATTTATCTTTTTCACACATTCATCTACATCATTTAACCAATTATTATTTGGCCTATCCCTTCCTTTTGATCCAAACACCCTGCCTTCATATATTTTCTTCGTCCCTCGATCCACACTCATCCTCTCAACATGCCCAAACCTACGTAAGACACTTATTTAACAATACATATTATTTCATTTATACTCTTTGGATGAATGTTTCTGCAACGATGTATATTATTTCGTTTCACTTATCTTATTAGTTTTGAGTAAATACCTCCATTTTTAGGCAAAGGATAAGAAGGTTCGTGTGGTTTATTTTATTTCGATATTCTGCTTATTTTCATTTACTCTGAGTTTTTTGGTCAAATAAGGGCTCATGTATGATTTACAATACTTGGTGAGATAAAGTTTCATCCTACTAATATCTAATTTAGTGTGGTTTGCCGATAACTAGGAGAAACAAGATCAAGAGTGAAGCTATCCTGGAAAGAGTCGGTGTACATGAGATAGTAGAGAAAGCAAGACTGAGATAGTATGGTCATGTGATGAGGATGGAAACAAAGATAATATTATTATTAGCACCGCGTCTTACTACCCGTTCGGGTTATACGCACTTACGCTAATGTGTAATGGTAGGGTGATTGTGAGATTATCTTGTCAGAGGTGAAGGAAGGGTTTGGCCATCAGATAAATCTGTGCCGGGACCGAGGATTGAACCCCGGACCCCCAGCACAGAACAAAGATAATACTAAAGAGAATGACGTAAATGAAGTATGTAGGAAAAAGTCCACAAGGGAGGCCAAGAAAGAGACGGGAGAAGCAGATAACAAAAAGTGTGCAAGTGAGATAAGAAAGGAGGCAGTTAATGGAGGAATAATGGTGGAAGGATAGAGAGATACGGAGCCATTTTACTAAACTGACCGGGCCACAGGCTTGAAACAATTAATGATGATGATGATGAGGGGTTCGAATCCCAGCCAAGTGTACTGAGTGTTGTTTTCATAAATGGTTTCTCAAGCTTCCTCCCCGAAAATGCCATTGCATTTCTTCTAACATATATTACTCATCCCTACACCTTTTAGAGCAAATAAAATGCATTTAAGCTGTGCCGGAAGTAAGGTCATTGAGAAAATCTAGATTCAAACCGTAAAATTACTTATCGGAAATACTTTTTTTATCTCACTTTTGAAACTTGGACAGCACACTACCAAAAGAAAAATCCAAAAACTCATTTTTTAAAAAAATCTCAAATTAGAGAGCGAAAATTAATTTTACTGTAGATACATTTCTCATTCACTAAAATTAACTTTTTTTTATTAACGGTAAGCTTGCTAGCTTAAGTTAAGCTAGTTTGTATTTGTGTACTGATTAAAATATGTTTACAAAGTTTGCGTTGAATAGTCTAGTTAATAAAAGAATACAAACTAGAGTTAATATAAATATTAACATAAATGAGGTAATTATTTCTGACCTACGAAATATCTTATCGTGTATAAATACTCGTAGTATTTTTATGTACTCAATATGAATATTATTTCATAATCTTAGAGTAACGAATAAAAACTATAAATAATATTTATACAGGGTGTTCCCGGGTTAAAAGTCTAAACTTTGGGAAGTTGTAGGGGATTAAAAAACTAACTCGAAATGTATCTTAGAGATTTGCTAGTCTTAGCTTCCTTTTCGCGCAAACAGAAAAAAGCTAAATAAAAACAAAATCGTTAGGTATTAAATAGAATATTTTATTTATTTTGTGGCTGACCGACATTGTACGACTGTTGTTTCTTCACACGCTTGCTTATCCTTTGTCGTAATGATTGAAGGTCATTAACAAGCACGTCCTACACTTTTTGATTGATAGATCGCCATACAAAAAAATATCTAATGACGTTAAATCAGGTGAACGCAGAGGCCAAGCCACGAGTCCAGCACCACCGATTAATCTTCCATGAAAATTAATATTAGGCCATTGCCGAAGACCTCTGAAGAAAAACGTGTTTTTATTTAGTTTTTGGCTGTTTTTGTGAAAAGGAGGCTAAAACGAGAAATCTCCAAAATACACTTAGAATTAATTTTTTTAATCCACTACCACTTCCCAAATTTAGCCGTTTAACCCGGGGAACATCCTGTATAATATAAATGAACTGCAGTAACTTGTATCTGATACGTGGACATTTATATCTATGATGGCTATTATTTTGAATCCGGTTGATATCGAAACCCTACATTCAAAACAGAACTCGACGGAGCGAGCCATACTTGAAAGTTGGACAAATGTAACACGGGTTGGTCAACAACTCAACATGTCTACTGTTGTTTGCGCAGCTCTACAACGTGTAACGAGATTTGTTTTGTGTGCCGCTTGTGCTGGAACCGTTAACCTTCAGCAAACACGATTTGTACAGCAGGGATTCTAGTAAAGGCCCACGCTCACCTGGGGGAATCGAATCAAATCGAATCCAAGTGCGATAGCCAAAAAAATGTATTCTTTCCACGTATTTAAAAGTACGAGTATCCTCTCACACCTAAATTAATCGAATCGAAGCGAGAAGAATTCTCCTCGAAGGATATAAAACATATTTTTATTTGTGGTCAACACAGAAAATATTTAACAGTGTTATTATCTACGTAATGATATCATATATGATCCGATACCTCAATCGGTAGCGTGTTTATCTATTGAGCTAACAGTCCCGGACTCGATTCCTGGCATAGCCGAAAAATGTGTGAGCTTTCCCTTCAACAGTGATGAATTAATTTCCTCAGACTGGGTATTGTATCTGTTTCAGATTTTTTTTCAAGCACTGCATCTTACTACCCGTTTGGGTTTTACTTTTATTTATTAATTACATGAATGGTTTTAGGTGTTAGGAAGGCTATATTTATAGGAAGCTTAAACACATTTGCGTGAAGGGAGAATGGACAATTATTTTAGAAAAACCACTCTCAGTACACGCGACCGAGATTTGAACCTTGATCTTCCCGTCATCGGCAGTCTAGTCTACTGCGAGAGTAGCGCGTTAGACCATGCGGCCACCGAAGTGGGTTTGATAAAAATTGGTCTATAACCCATGTGCTAATAAATCAGTCGTTTCAGAAAATGAGCTTTAAATATCTCAACTAAAATAAAAATCAACAAAACCAAACACCTGTAGTTTCATAGGTCGTGGGAAATGAGTTGAACAGTGAACTCCCCGTAATAAAATATTATGATAGTGGGAATACGATGGAATGGCCCGTTTAGAAAATACAAACTATTTTTGCGATTAAAACTATTCACATTTTACTATGTTACTGACCAAGCATTTCAATTTCCTGTTTTAACTTGACCATTTGGCATTTGGTTTGTCTGTCTATTCGGGTGTTACTACCACAATAATTGACAAATGCGTGTACATAATTTAACGTAATTCGTAAGGAAATTATTTGAACCTAGGCCCAACCACCCAAAATGAGTTTTGTTTAATAACTCACCTCAAGCGACTTAATCTAAAACTCAAAGCAATCGATCAAGAACCTAGGGCATATGATTTTTTATTTTACATCTATTGTGAGACTGACGTTTTAAACCGTGTGAACAACGGTTATTCTCTACGAATATGATGTCCTATGACCCATGTCCTAAATTCAAAGGAAAAATTATAAAGGATCTTTTAACTTGACATTCAAAGAGAAATCTTAAGACTGTAGTAATTAAAATAATTGACATAATTCTTAGCTTGACGTACTTATCAATTATTTTTGAGGTGACCTGGTGGTAAGGTGTCTTACTTCTATGCTGGGGGTCCGGGGTTCAATCCTCGGTCACTTCCTATAAATATGGCCTTCCCCATCCCTGAAACCAATAGCGTAACTTGTACATAAGCGTATAACCCGAATGAGTTGTAAGACGTGGTGCTAAAAAAAATCACATGACTTGGCGTATGGTAATAAAAATAAAGGTAATTTTATTAACTTTTTAAACTACCAAATAGTGTTATTCCTAATGTGTAATCAAATCAAGTGTCTAAATAAAGTTTATCTGCTGAATTGGTCCCAAACAATATGTGTGAATGTAGACGCTTTTCCCTCGAAGGGCGTTTGATTGTAAATACGGTCGGCGTCAGACATGACAGAATGGTTGTTCAAAGAAGGCACCGTGGAAAATGACGGGAGGGGGAAGGTCATTTGGCAAAGCTGGAAATGACGTGAAATAATTAATGGGTTTCATAAGGACTTACACAGGAATTCTCGTTTATATCCTTCCATAAAGATTCTCATTCGTTTAACTTGTTCAGCGATGAAAATTCAATAAAAATTAGATTGTATTCCATGAAGTTGTTCAAATGAGTCTCATTTTCAAACTTGTCTCGTTTCCAACAACTTCAGGAAGTGTTTATAATCCAAAGCTATTTATATTTCCTGTTTGCAACACCTTCAAGAAATATTTATAGTCAAATGTTGGTTAATTGTCTTGTTTAAAACAATTTCATGCTGTGTTTATAATCAAAAACTATTTATTTTTCCTGTTTACAGCAATTTCAGGACATTTTTATAGTTAAAAGATATTTATTTTTATTGTTTACAATAGAGATTCAGGAAGTGTTTATAGTTCCAAATTGCTTATTTATACTGTTTATAATAACTTCAGGACGTGCTTGTATTTCAAAGCATTTATTTTTACTGTTTACAACAATTTTAGGGCGTGTTTATAATCTAGAGATATTAAAATCACTGTTTATAGTAGCTTCAGGAAGTGTTTATAGTCCAATGCTATTTATTTTACATATGAAATAAAATATACGAATACTTCAAAATAAATAGCTTACACAGATATTTACTTAATGTCTATAAAAATTGTTTTGATTCGATATTGGAATCATAAACCGTAACTATTACTATATTACATGAAGTATAAATAAAAATATGCTTATAATATAATAAAGTATAGCAATAATATATCATTTTTGTTCCTAACATTGTTAGTTAGCCAACTCCAAAGGGCCAAGTACGACGAAAGTTCATCAAGTCGTGCATATAATATTTCCCTAAATTTTGTCTTTAATCAAATAAATCCATGTAACACTAATAAAAGGAATCAGACCAATTTATTTTATATCAATATTTATTCTGTACCTAAACCAGATAGACAGTTATTTTCCTTGAAGGTTTCCCTGATTAAGGTGTGAGTGTAAGGGACTCGAGAAAGGTGTTTTTGCAGTTTTTATAGCAAAACCTTTTTTTTGGTCAAATGAAATTAAATAGTTCTCCCGTAGAAACGTAGATTTTAATTTTCTCCATATGGTGCTATCAAAAATTGTTGAATATTTGTCAAGTGTGTCCTGGAATTTAATGACAATATTTTTATCTTCATTTAAACAGTTTCTCATATAATGCTGCTATGCTCATGACAGTTATTCAACAACTGTTGAGGTCACCATATGAAGAAAATTAAATTATACTGGAGCAATATTTTATTTATCTTGGCCAAACAGGTTTTACCATAAAAACTACAAAAAACACTTACCTTTTCTCCCGTGTCCTACAACCGCACCTTAAGACAGCATAGCGGGTCCAATGCAAACGGGCTTAGCTGGCGTGATCAGCCTTTGTTTTGGAGAGGTATGACTTAGTAGTGCGATGGGTTGACTGAGATGGAGTGAAGTTTGAGCGGAGGTCAGTCATTGTTTTGGAGAGGTATGACCTAGTGGTGTGATGGGTTGACTGAGATGAAGTGAAGTTTGAGCGGAGGTCAGTCATTATTTTGGAGAGTTATGACCTAGTGGTGCGATGGGTTGACTGAGATGGAGTGAAGTTTGAGCGGAGGTCAGTCATTGTTTTAGAGAGCTATGACCTAGTGGTGTGATGGGTTGACTGAGATGGAGTGAAGTTTGAGCGGAGGTCAGTCATTGTTTTGGAGAGGTATGACCTAGTGGTGTGATGGGTTGACTGAGATGGAGTGAAGTTTGAGCGGAGGTCAGTCATTATTTTGGAGAGGTATGACCTAGTGGTGTGATGGGTTGACTGAGATGGAGTGAAGTTTGAGCGGAGGTCAGTCATTGTTTTGGAGAGGTATGACCTAGCAGTGTAATGGGCCGAGTGACTCTAGTATTGTGTATGTGTCTGACTCTCCTTTTGAAGAGAAAGTATTGTAATTTCATCAATACCACCTAGAGAAACTCGCCTCACGAGCATCACTGTGTATATGAATATTTTTTTAGTAAATCTGAGTTTGATTCCTTGCATGGCCGAAAAAATTATCATTGGCGAAATATGGGGTTTCCCTTTCGCAGTGATGAATTAAGGGCCGGGGGCTGGATGTTGCATCTGTTTAAGATTTAAGTTAGTCTTAGTGTATAAGTCTTGTGTTGATATAATCATTCTGTTCAGAAAGTGGAAGTTAAATACCTCGAATAAATGAAATTACGTTATTAATTTTTGTCGGAATCCTTTAAAAGAGTGGCCTGATATAATGAGATAGGAATAAGATGGGGAGTTAATATTGAATGATATTATTCACCGATTCACAGAGAGAAAAAATGATAAACATACTTATTATTTCAGGCAAACATTCTTCCACCTATACAAAAATATGTTAACATTTTAAAAATCTACACATACTTTTTTTTAACACCGCATCTTACTACCCGTTCGGTTTGGACGCCTATGTACTAATTACGCTTATCTGTTAGGAATGAGGAAGTTGGATTTAGATGAAGTGTACCTGTATTTGCGTGGATTTAGGATGAAAAACCACCCTCGGCACATTCAACCAGGATTTGAACCCCTATAGCTACACCACTGGAAGTTTAATCTATTGGTAGAGTGACGTCTTAGGCCAGTGGTCACCAAATGTCGGACCTCGGAGACATTTTTAAGGACCTTGAAGAGATAGCGATAAACAGAAGAAAAATATGCTATTTCCGTGGTGGGCGGGTAGTAGACATAACATGCCAGCGGTAATAAATAAGTTAAATAACTAAAAGGAAAGAAAATCACGTTTTTGAATTAGTATAGCCCTATAAGCCTTGAACTTGAGTCACTGTTAAAGTTTTGCAGGACCGTGGAAATCTCAAGTTTTTAAAACGGACCTCCATCAAAAATAGTTGGGGACCCCTGTCTTAAACCATGCAGCCACCGAAGTTATATTATTGAACATTGTTCAGATATTGAGATACAATTTGGTATTTACCTCAGCTCTCTTCTGGTATCACTTGAAATACTTTTTTCCTAATATATCTTCTTCAACCCCTCTACCCTAGAGCACCTAGTTCCCCCCCTCACCCCACTCTTGTTTAGCGCGGCCCTACTCGTGTGTGACGACGACACCTGAACTGGCCTCGAATGCATGAATAAATGATCGGTGCGCCACCGCACGCCCGCGGCCTGTATGGGAACTAGCGAGTGGAGGACACACTTTATATACATGTTCGGAGGTGAGGTTTGGTACCGGGGACTACCAGCCTCGGTAAACAGATAAATACAGCTCCTGAGAGAGATAGAAACAGGGCTACACGGATAGTGAAACATAGAGACACAGATAGAGGTACAAACAAAGAGAGACACAGAGAGAAAAACACATACACATAAAAAGAGACAAGAGATGTCAGAGAGAGAGAGAAAGATATATTTTACCCTGGCTTTCTCAACCCAACCTAAATATTGAATATGCGACAAATGGTACCAGTGACATTTTGTACCACGTGACACTTGGTACCACTCGGGGGGATGGCTACCTGAGAAGGGTCTACCAATGACTTTAAAATATTTACGATGCAACAAATGGTACCACTTGATGGGAAGGTGTACCAGGCTTCAGTTTTAAATTCATCTAAGAGAATTTAATTTAATTATCGTGTAAGATGCCTCTGATATGCAAGGTCACTTCACAAAGGAGAATGGCCATGGTAGTGGAGCGTTTCGAGTATTTTAAATCTAACTTAACCTAACCTTACCAAACCTAACCTAACCTGGCCTTACCTATCTTAACCCAACTCACTATTTAAACTACACTAACTGAAATTTTGACGTTCTCACAACTATCTACTATCCAGTAATAAACCTTGCTTGCACATATTGCCTTTTTTTTTTTAAGGCTAAATATATAGAAGTGGTACCATTTATCACATCGTAAATATTTTGAAGACTTTAGTAGACCCTTTTCAGGTAAGGTGGTACGAAATGTCGTGAAAAATCGAGTGATACGAAATATCGCTGGTACCATTTGTCGGGATACCTAAGTATTTGCATGCATCACATTTTATTATCTTTCAGGGCTCTCCGTATTTATTTAAAATGATGGGTTAGGAATTAGGGTGTAATTTATAGAAAACGTACCCGCATTTTTGAGAAGAGGTAGAAAGTGTGAAAAACCGCTTAGAAGAAAACACTTTCAACTCACCGGCCAAGACATGAACCTCGGCCTCCCCGTCGTCGGCAATCTAATCTACTGTGAGAGGAGCGCGTTAGACCATACGAACCACCGAAATGGGTCAAAGGATATTAGCAACTTACTACCCGCTTCAGTGATCGAACGATCTAAGGCGTCACTCTTGTGTTGGACTGGCCTACTGATGATAGGGAGATCGGGGTTCAAATCCCGCTCGGGTCTACTAAAGGTGTTTTTTCCCTAAATATTTTATCACTCTTCTTCTACGCAAATGCGGGTAGATTAGCTCTAAAATTCTTCCTTATTCATAGCCCTTTAGAGTAATTATCATATACGCGTATAGAGTGAACAGTTAGTAAGATACGGTGATTAAAAAAAAATATGACTAAAAGAAACAAGGAGAGTATCTTAGGAGGGAAAGCACCGACATTAGCTTAGAGATGGGGAAAACCATAGGGATAAGTCACAGGTTAAAGGTTAACCTCAGTACACTCGGCCGGGAATCAGACCTGAGCGTAGATCAAGTGTAATCCAAGACTAACGCCTTACATTTCTCGACCACCGCTATTCCGACACTGCAACACGCCGCTGCTTGGTTTGCATGAACTGACGCAACGTAATATCGGCCTTGCCCGTATAACGATGTAACCAGGGAAGCGTGTTTCGTAACCAAACCAGGCGTGTAAAGGAAAACCCCGGCTTGCAGGGGGTGTCAAAGCTAAAGGGGCGGAGAGGGGTTAGGCGAGAAGGGAGAGGCAATAGAAAACTTTTAATAAAAAAACAAAGATCAATAT
The DNA here is from genome assembly GCA_902155825.1 of Timema genevievae. Classification (NCBI taxonomy): domain Eukaryota; kingdom Metazoa; phylum Arthropoda; class Insecta; order Phasmatodea; family Timematidae; genus Timema; species Timema genevievae. The sequence continues at coordinate 78,647 of CABFWO010000361.1, read as the reverse complement.
GTTTAAAAAAACAATTAAATCAAGCTGCGCAATAAGCATTCAATGTAATTTAGGACATAATAAAGAATTGTTTCAAAACCTTAATATTTCATGGAATTTATTAATAAAAATTTGTATTATCTCCATCATATATCCACTCTATTTTAGTTCCGGATAGTGCTTCAACTAAACACAGATCAAATATATTCTGTTTTATTATATATTCAAATTTTAATATTAATAATCCTACTAGAGTGGTAGAGCTAAACTTTCATCTGGTAGCTATTTTGAGTTTGAAACACAAATTCCTGATAGTTTATTGCATTCTCATAATTTACTAGACTTTATATAGTGTTGTGCTGTATCTTTATAGTGTGATGTACGTGAGAAAATAATGTTAGTTATTTCTTAGTTGAAAATAGCATAAAGCATATTTCAGTAACCACCAAGTTAATTTCATGCCAGTATCAAAGACAAAGATATTTTTTCCAAAAGTTAAAATGTTTTAGATTTTATTTATTGGAACAATAGATGAAACCAAATATTATGTACCATGAATTGTGATTTTCAACTTAATAAACACCACGCCTGCGTATTATAATGAACTAGAATAAAACCGAACATAAAATATGAATACTTTAATTTTCTTTTTCCAAGTTCCGCACCTTACTTCCCGTCTGGACAGTGGCTATATTAACACTAATACGGCTAGTGATAAAATATTTAGTGTTTTAGAAGGACTGTTCCCGCATTTTTGTGTAGGGCGAGTGGGAAACCATATAGAAATACCCACTGAACAGAAATAACAAATACCGACGTTAGCGTCACTTGAAAAACAGACAAGTATGGAGACTGTATCCACATGTACAGAAGTAAGTTTGTTTATTCTAATTAATGTCTTGGGTGTAAGTACAATGAACAATAGAATTTGCAGAACACTTTAATTAGCTAGAAGACTAAATAATATAGTTAAATATTGATAGCAGATAAATCGAGAAATATTTATTTTAATCAAATGGAATGGTTAACAAATACTTTATAAAAAATATAGATAGTAGTACCATAAACAATAGACCTCGCTCCATCCATGTTATTATCATTACTACAGTCTTACTAGTAGTTCTGTGAACAGTAGACCTCGCTCCCTCCATTTTATTATCGTTACTACAGTCTTAAGATTGTTCTTCGGATTTCAATTTGAAATATCTCCTATAAATTTTTCTTGGATTTTAAGGTGATATTTTTCCGTTGTGGTGAGCTAGGTGGACAAATTAAATACATTATACTCAATGGTACATTATAGTTGTAGAGAAAAACTGTTGTTCACATGGCTTGAGACGTCTTTCTTTATAGTACCCGATCATATGCTTAGAATTTTAAATTCAAATTACTTAAGATTAAACAAAAAACCTTTTGAGTCGCTGCCATATTGAAACAAATAACCAGATTAAAAAACATGTATATATGTCGTTTGGCATAGGTTTAAAAAATGTACCTGCTGAATTTCGTTAAAATTGGTCCATAAATTTGACAGTTTTCCCGATACAAACTCCTGAACGAACAGATGAAATTCTAAATGGTCACTCTAAAACGGCACCTCATTGCGCTTGGTCAACAACAATTTAAATTTTTAAGTACTGCACATGACTTTCAAACGGACATAGCTTAGGGGGTTACTTCTAATACATAAAACCTTAGAACTATTGATACGATACGAATTGCTTTTTAATTCATACCTGTGTGAACAATTTAAATATCTTCATTAAAGCTCCTCGGAATCAAATAAGGTTCTTATTGAATTATGGCCTACCACTCTAATGGCATGACCACGGATACGAGAAAAGTATTATTTTATTCAGTAAATTGGATGACACCTGGACATGGGGATCAAAACCAGGACCTTCGGTTTAGTACGCCAATGCTCTAACCAATGAGCTATCTAGGAATCGTCCCCAGCCCAAGGTAATTCTTCACTCATATTTTAAGGCAGATTCTGTGATGGACGTGTAAAAATCATCAGCTTCATATGAATGATAAACTCCTCGATAGATAAGTGGTAATAGCATTGGCGTACCTAGCCAAAGATCCCTTGTTCGATTCCCGTGTTCAGTTGTCATTTTTTCAATTTAATTAATATAATATTTAGATGCGGCTGTAACCGTAAATAACAAATATAATGCTTGGCTATTTAATCCTTAATTAAACTATTATTTGCTAGAGATCATAGGGCATCTATAAACTATATATTTTTTTATTTTCATAGCTTGTAAGAATAAGAAAAAGAAGTAAGATTGTTAAAAAGTTATTCTCCTTCACCGAGTAAATTCTCCGGTAGCTGTGTTTACTTCCTGTCAGATGGCTGCGTGATGTAGACCTCTCATTATCCAACAGGAGTTGCGGAGTTAAGACGTGAACGAGAAATTTCAATCAAACCAGACTTGGCGTCTATTCTGCTGAGTTTGTCGAGGGGGTGAGAGGAGAGGGGGTGGAGGTATAGAGCGTTTGTTTGGGAAAGGGAGGAGGGCATGTGTTTATATAATCAGTAACTGTTGCCTGTATTAGTTTCATTTTGAGCTAGTGAACAAGCCCGTTTAAGAAATATTACACGCCCCGAGATAAACTCTCATTTTCCGTTCGAGTCAAACTTTAGTAGCGCTCCAATATGGGAAAAATGGGAATTTCTATAGGCGTATTTAAATAACACTAAACATATTCCACCAACCAATAAAACGATAATATAAACAACAAATTATTGGTTTCCTGAACCTGGTAAAATATGATCTCATATGGAACAAACTATATTAGATCTACCAATAAAAAACTAGTGATCATATTTTGTTTAGATTTTAAAAAGAGAAGAATTTTTTCATAGAACGACAGTAATTAAATTTCAACAGTTGATTTTTATATCATATCATACTTAATGGCAGAACGCTATCATGACTTTTTGAAATTATGTAAATTATATAAAATAGTATTTGAAATTTTATGCACTTTTATTGTCGTTACTAGAAGTTTGGTATAGCAAATACTTAGATAATGAAGTCTTTCAAAGGCATACGCACCAAATTTAATATAAGATATTTGAAATTTACTTTACCAAATTTTCCGTTTTCATATTTTATTTAGTAGCACGTCTTACTACCCTTTTGGGTTAAGCTTGTGTACTAATTACGCTAATGGGTTAGGGATGAAGAGGGTTAAATTTAAAGGAAGTGTATCCGCTTTACGTGGGGAGAGGGTGGGAAACCATTTAGGAACAACAAGTCTCAGTACACCCGATCGGCATCGAACCAAGATCTCCACATCATCGGTAGTCTAGTCTATTGTGAGGGTGACGCTGACACCATGCGGACATAAAAGCAGGTCGTACATTTTAATTGATTGTGTTTTAGTTCAAACTCTTTGTTTTCGCAGCGTACCTCTGATATTAAATAGTTTTGAATATAGATATTTGTAACCAAATTAATATAGCTTTAGAGGAAATATTTTTACCAAAAACTAATATTTTTGTTTATACTTTTAATTAATAAATTACCCACTTTGATGGTCGCATGGTTTAGGGCGTCACTCTCTCGATAGACTGAATTGAATGATACGGGTAGATCAGTATTATATTTCCAGTCGCGTGTAAAAAGGCATTTTTAGGGATAGATAGAATCCTATATTTATCAAATTCGAATTTTAAGTTTTCTTTCGAATCTTAAATCCAAATTCGAATCTTTAAATATGTACAATTTTATTTAAAGTGAAAATGTTTAAAATTAAATCTAAAAAAAGTGCTTTACTGCTTCTGACAAATGTTATTTTGTTTGTCATGTTTATCGCGTGTTAAACAACAAAGAGAACACTTATTTTTTGTAACTTAATTATATTTAGACAATTTTTATTTTTTATTTTATTACTTTACAAAATTCGCAGGTATATTTACGGATCTCCAATCTCTCGAATATTATGGGATTTGAGGAATATAGGATTTTATAGTTCTCAAGATTTTTCCTAAAGGATTTTCCATTTTTTCTCCATGCAGATGCGTGCAGATTTTCTCTAAAATTCAACCATCCTCATCCTTAAAACATTAACGTTATATATATATATATATATATATATATATATGTGTGTGTGTGTGTGTGTGTGTGTGTGTGTGTGTAAATCAAACGTGTGGTAAAATTCTGTGACAAAAAAAATATAAAACATATAAATTTATGTTTCATAATATAATCATAGCAATATACCTGTGATATATTACTGTGGGAATATGATCATCTCTTTGAAAAATTAGTGAAATATTTTAAGGAAACAGTTGCCGGTCTACCCTCTTTTCTTTTATGAGATATATTTATAAAGTAGAGAGCTAGCTGCGCGATGTGTAAAGTAGCCTTTTTATTGTAATTTAAAGCTCAGTTTAAATGTAAATGACACAACATTTTTTAACAGGAAACAAGGTCTACATGTTTTATACAAACTCATAATTGCCGCTTTATTTTTAAAACCCTTTTAACAATTCTATTATTTTTCAGTACTTGTTATTTATCTTGTTATTTAACTTGCTAAATAGGTAAAAAAATAGTCCTTATAATTATTCAGTGGACGCATCAAAAACAAACAAAACACACTCCATGCACTGTACCTGGGTCAATATTGATCCTATCTTTGTTTATGAAATAACAGGTGGTAGTGACCTATTTATAGGTAACTTTCACGTTATTTTACATAGCCTTTAAAATTATAGCTTGGATGCCGCAAAAAAAAAATAACACCCAACTCTCTAGAAAGGATAAACAGTGCTAGGACTATATGAAGTAAGGTTATGGAATTTATCAATAAATTGTCATTAAATAATTACAGGCTTACACATGATTCGTAGAAATATACTATTTTGAATGCTCTAGGCAAAGCATTTTTTACTATTGAACTAAATGGAAAAAATACTTAAATTTTAGTTTACAATTTCATTTATTATCAAAATTCTATTAATTTTAAACAATAGTATATTCTTAATTGTATGTTTATATGATTAAAACACTTTAGTTACTGTTCCTTTGACCTCTTAATTATGGGCAACAGTGAAGGAATTGCCCTCACTTGAAATCTTCATAATGGATTATATATACTCAGACAAATAAATGCAACACTTCCTTAATGCTTTCTGCCACGTTAGAGACTGTTACTGCTTCGTAACTAAAATTATTTATTTTTTAATTATTGATTATGAAGGCTAATTTCCACAAATAAAATTATAAAGTTTATAAATCAATACGCCAGTACCTAGTTTGGGTGTCACTCTCATATTAGACTAGACAAGGAAATCGGGGTTCCAATCCCAGTCGGGGGTACTGAGGGTGAATTTACAAAATTGCTTTCTACTTTCCTTCCATGCAAATGTGGGAACACTTATTATACATTCAAACTTCCTCATTCCTAATATATTAGCGTAGTAATTGGTACAAAGGTGAATAATCTGAAACGGTAGTTATACGCTGTGCCAAAAACAACAACAAAAAACTGTTACTTTCCTTTTAATAAGAATTTGTTTTGAAATAAAATTGAGTATCGCAAGTGGATGCAGAGAGATCTACACGTGTTTTATATTATTCAAGAGATCCAAGGTACTTAAATCATAAGTGTTTTGGGTACATTAAGAAACATCTATAAACAAATGTACAATAACCACAAGTTAAAGTTTATAAAAAAATGTTCTGGGATATTGTAGAGGTGAATTACAAATCAACTTCGCATAATGAACTTTGACATAGATTATCCGTCCAAATACTTTCCAAATCCCTAGCCACATTATTTAAAGTCGTTTGGATCTACAAAGGAAATTCAGTAACTTTAATTTTATACTGTATAAATTTGAAATATTTAGATAATATAAATTAGTGAAAACTTTATTGAAATCTAAATTGACCCTATTTTATGGTTGCATGGTGCAAGGCAGCATTTTTCAACTTGTGTGCCACGAAGGGTCAGGATATGTTCCGCGTGATTTTGGGGGAGTATCAAAAAGAAGCCAGAAAAAATATTGAGGAATAAAAAAAGTTTTTATGAATCCACGAGACAACATTATTTAAAAAAATAGCACAATTATTAAAATTATAGTTAACTTATTGGAATTTTAATCAAATATATATTTTTAGCACTACGTCTTACTATCCGTTCGGGTTTTACATCTATGTACTAATTACACTAATGTGTTAAGAACTAGAAAGGTTTCATTTATAAGATGTTGACCCACATTTGCGTGGAGGGAGGGTGGAAAAACATTTAGGAAAATCCACCATCAGTACACCCGACTGGGATTGAATCCTGATCTCCCCATCATCGGCAGTCAAGCCTAACTCGACTGTAGCACCTTATACCATTCTGCCACCGAAGTGGTTAGCAAAGATATTCATACTCGTTTTATGATAAAATATATCCTTATAAAAAATGATGGTGTGCTTTGACAATTTTAAAGCCTTATTCAATGTACCTTAAGTTTAAAAAGGTTGATAATCGCTGTTCTAGGGTGTCACTCTCGAAATAGATCCGACTACCAATGAAGGGGATGTACAGGGTCCAAAACCCGGTCGTGTTTGCTGAGGTTGATTTTTCCTAAATAGTTTTCCAATCTATCGCTCCGCGCAAATGCAAGTACACTTCCTCTAAATTCAATCTTCCTCAATGTAAAGCATTAGTATAGTTAGTACATACGCTTAAAACCCAAAATATTAAGATGCTTTGCTGACTTGTTTATTTACATATTTAAAAACTTTAAATAAAATTCATAGTGAATATTAAAAATGTATCTCAAATTTGACTTGAAATTTATACATTTCAGGTAAGTATGGTTGCACTATAAATTAAATGACAAAGAATGCTAAGGCCTTAGTGATAAAAAGGTTACCCGCTTCGGTGGTCGCGTGGTTTAACACGATATTCTCGCAATAGACTAGACTGCCGATGACTGAGTGATCGAGATTTGAGTCTCGGTCAGGTGTAGTGTGGTTTTTTCCAAAATGTTTTTAAACTCTATCTTCACGCAAATTTGGGTATACTTCATATAAATATAACATTCCTAATCTCTAAAACCACTAGAGTAAATAGTATATAAGCGTATAGCCCGGATGGGTATTAAGACGTGGGTTGGAAAAAAAGCTACCTCTTTTCTGGCCTTTTCAACAAAATAAAAACAAAGTATTTAGATCATTTGAAAACGTTTTATTTTTACAAATGCTTGTTTAATTTATTTTTTCGCATTAGAGTGCACTATTACCAGTACGAGCGGTTGATTACTTTCTAAGCACACAACCGAGGTAACATTTTTCTTCATCAGACTTGGGGGGGNGGAAAGAAATCGGGACCCCCCCCCCCCCCCACCTCATTCCTCTCGAGAGGGAGATGTCGCCGAGTACAATGATCGCTGGAGGTACTAAGGCTGTTTGCTCGTAGCAGTGTTTGTCAAGGGCAAGAGGGGTCGGGGGAGTTAAGTTGGGATGGTAGAGAACGCGAGATGAGGTGGCCAACTAGGATCAGCGATAAAGTTTCAAGCTCTGACAGGAAACACTGCTTGGATAAAACAATAATCGGTGTCGTTTTCTGGAACTACTGCTCTATTCTATCACCCTTAATCTAAAACCACCCTTTTTCATATCAATAAGAACGAGGAGAAAGAAAAATACGAAACTTTTATTTTTAGCATTTCATCTTACTACCCGTTCGAATTATACACTTATGTATTAATTACTCTAATGGTTATAGGTGTGATGAAGGATATTTTTATAGGTAGTGTACCCGGATTTGCGTAAAGGGAGTTCTGAAAAACATTTTGGGAAAATCCCCTCAGTACAACCGAACGAGATTCGGACCTTAATCTTCCCGTCATCGGTAGTCTACTCTACTGTGAAAGTAGCACCTTAAACCCTGTGGCCACCGAAGTGGGAACGAGACTTTTTATCTCAAGATAAAGAGGGAAAAAGCTCTACACTATTTCTTAAATATTAAAAAAAATTATGTTGTGATCCTATAATATAAATGGTACGCAGCTCCGCACGAACTTTCTCGCTCTATTGTTTAAAAATTGAGATATTTACTCAACGTTCGTAATATAATAAACATTAGCGAACCCGAGAAAAAATTGCGCTATACATATGTAAAACTTTTTTTACTCGCGGTTTTAAATTTTATGATTTTATTTTTAAAGAATTAACGTATTCAGTTGTATATTTGGACCAATAAAAAATATCAATATTGGGTCCCCTAGGATCAAAATTTCATATTAAAATTTTGAATTCCGGTTAAAATTTTCATCATTTTATTAGGGAATGCACTTCTTATGGCTATCTCATTGCTATTAACTCTCTTTTATAAATCTTGACAAATAAAATAGGTGAATATTGACTATTGAATCTAAAATGATAGATAGATCATTGTTGTACAAAAATTTCTCTTAAGAGGTTGAAATAAAAAAAACATACACTTTTTGAGAGACTTACTCATTTCTTACTCTATGACATTAGAGAATTATTATGTTAAAACTTAAGTAATATTTCTTTACAATTAAAGCTCACAAAATTGTAGTAATATATTTGTCAATATCTCAAAAACAGTTGGTTTTATAAGAATTTATTTCATATAAAAGATTTTTATTTTTAATCGTTCTACCATTTTGCAATGATAAGTTATTTAATATCTCAAATAGTTGCGGAGATACGGAAATTTAAGCTTCTTTATAGTACCCTAAAATTCATTTTCATGGGAAAATGAAAATAGCAAGTTTATTTATAATCTTAATCAACGCCTAGATACGAATTTTAATCAAAATCGTTAGAGCCGATTTTGAGAAAATCGATTTCTTATCTTTTCACTTTTTACAAAACTACTCCTAATTTTGAGGTTAAAAAGACACACAGACAGATAGCATTGCAAATACTATTTTTTAGGGTTTGAGGGGTCATGAGACGTCGACATCCATCAACATTTCGTGTTAGATTTTTTTACGATCGCAATACTTTACCTTTAGTGTTCGAAAAATGTATATATATATATATATATATATATGCGTATATCTTGAAAGTTATTGGTTTTATAAAATATATTTCAATTAAGTATTTTTATCATAAGTAGCCATTTTGTTTGAAATATCTATAGATGTTTTGCAATGAAATAAAAAAAATCGTTTGAGCCGATTTTGAGAGAATCGATTTTTCTCTTTCCACCCATAAGGAAACTACCCTTAATTTTAGGGTTAGATATCCAATTCCAAAAACCCTTCAGGGAAGCCCTATGAAAACCCTAGATACCAAGTCTATCGGTTAAATACTTTAGGCTCTAGTCCGAGGTGCAGACAGTCAGACAGAAAGAAATTCAAAAACCATCTTTTTTTTATTCGGGGGGCTCATGAAACGTCGACATTCATTAAAATCTCGAGTTTAATTTTTTTGACGATTACAATAATTTCTCTAACTGTAAGATAGCGAGAAAGTAAAAACTGTATTCATTAGAGTGAGGCTAATTCTAGATACTTTTTCATCAAATAGTCTAGTCTTCTAGCTCCACAAATATAATTAAAAAGTCGTTGAAAATGATCAAATGTCACATTTTAACACATTTATTTATACTAATAAAACTCAAACTATAGGGTTGTTGAGGAAAAAGAGCTGTGTTGCAATCTTTCGACTCTATCTTGGTGTGAACCATAGTTTGAAATAACGCATCTTAGAATTAAATTTTTCGTTAGAGCTGAACGTCTGCGCGGCAATTTCTTGCTTACCGAAGTGGACCCCTTAAGGTTAGTGATGTGAGACGAAAAAATTTTCATTTTGGAAAAATCCCTTGATTAAAAAAAAATTCAACTACAGTAAGACCCCGCTATTTGTCATAAGAATGGCATTTGAACATAAAACCTTTTAATTAAAGAGAAAAATTATTGTTTAAATTTATGCGATGCCTATGATAGAGTAAAATCACTGTAGGTATTAAGCCTACTAAGGCATGTAAATGAGGAGGATAGTTAAGAAAAAGTGCACCGCATTACCGCGAAGAAGTTAAAAGAAAAGGACAAAGATAAATCACATATGGAAATCCATACCTCCCCTATTCCAGTACATTCACCAACCGGCCCCGTGGTGTAAAGGGTCAGTGCACCAGTGCACCTAGGGGTCCCGGGTTAGATTCCCGACTGTTACCTTAGGTAATTTCCACGAAAGGGAAACTACCCCAGCGGTCCCCAGGTTTTGGTTAGTTAGTCTTAAGATATGTTTAAGTGTTTCCACTGGTTCCACATCCTCATACTCACTAACACCCTCATCTCATCTCATCGGGACATGGAAAGAGCCTTCACGGAAAGGATGCACGGTTAGTTCATTCGGGCGTCCCCTGGGCTACGGTACATTAGTACTGGATAATCATTTCATTACTGGGCTATGAATTATGTAGCCCAGACGCGCAATATTATATTAGTACACTCGGAAGAGATTTGATCATAGACCACCTGGTAGTCAAGCAGTCCCGTCTATTGCGAGCAAGTTGCTTTATTCTGTGTGACCCCCAACTCAGATGATATATCAGTATAGATTATAGCTATGTATACACAAGCTAACCAACTAAACAGCTAGACACATAACTTGGCAGCTTTTGCCCCGTCCTGCAGTTAAACCCATCTGCTGTTCACCTCTAAAATATAGTCGTAACTTAACCTCCCCCCTTGAATAGACTACCTTGTCACGTGACAATAAGTGAGGTGTGAAAACAATAGGTTTAATGACTGCAGAAGGACGTGAGCTGAATTGTGTGGTAGATCCTGCAGGTACAGTCTCTGACATAAGCACTAAGACATCGAGTTGACATAATCGTTGGAACTCTAGCTATAAACGTCAAAGCCACTGGCTACCTTAAAATTCTGTCTGGACGAATCGCTTAGAAAATACAATTTTTTTTTTGTGGTCAGCGTTGATGACATTCTACTCTATTGTTAGTGCTATTTAATATATGTTGCTATTATTATTATTATTATTTATATTAGCATCACCCACTTCGGTGGCTACAATAGACTGTATTGCCGAAGACGCGGATATTGGGATTCAAATCCCGGTCGAGGGTAATTTTACCTAAATGGTCTTTTACTTTCTCTCCAAATTCAGCTTTCCTCATCCTTATCACATTATTGTAATTAGTACATTTAAGTATAGCACGAACAAGTAATAAGTCGCGGGGCTAATTTTTATTTTTATTATCTATCAATGGTTTGAATATCAAATGACTTGTTGGACAAATATACTAAAACTGTTTTAGTATAGGTATTTTATAAATGTCAAAAAAATTCCTTACTATTTGAATCAGACTGTATCTATGACATCAACTGTTTAACATATGAGAACATAATTAGAAGGAATAATATAATTTTAAGGTAAACCCATTCTGGAGAGAGGTAAAAAAACCTACATACAACATTTATAGTTTTTTATCACCGCGTCTTACTACCCATTCAGTTTATACGCCTATGTACTACTTACACTAATGGGTTAGGGATTAGAAAGGCTTAATTGAGAGGAAATGCACCCGCATTAGATTAGAGGGAAAGTGGAAGAGCATTTAGGAAAAAACCTCAGTGCACCCGACAGGATTATTTTAAATAAGAATGTTGAGCTGTACTTAGGCTCAACTATAAAATATGGGTTTTCATAAAGATTTAAAAATATTTTTTTATATTAATACATTTTTAATTGAATTTTTTTTCTAATTATATGAGCTTTTATAAAACATTTTGAAGGCAATGAGAATATAACATGACACCTTAAGAGAATTATAATGCCAGGCTATCGACTGAGCTAAGATGACAGGTGTATGCAATAAAGTGTATGCCTGCTTACATTCACTGAGAAGACGAAAGAATTTTATCCCAGAAACTTTACGAATTATCCTTGTCCAGAGCTTAATAATGCCTCACTTTGACTACTGTGACGTAGTATACAATGACTTAAGAGACGATCTAGCAAAACGACTACAACAACTACAAAACACATGTGTTCGATACATTTTCAACTTAAAACTGCATGACCATATTTATAAGGATTTTAATAAACTGGGTTGGTTAAATATAAATGAAAGGCGAAGGCTACACTTATTAGTATTGCTTCACAAAATACTATCAACATCTCAGCCTCAATACCTATCCTCACGGTTCTTATTTCTGAAAGATAAACACAGCCGAGCTACTAGATCAGAACCCACTCTACATATGTCTATTCCCATACATATATCTCAAACATATGATCGTTCTTTTACTGTCTGGCATCGCAGGCTTGGAACAAACTAGATAACTCTACTCGTCATCTAACATCTAGACTCCCCTTCAAGTGCGTGGATAAGAGATTTATCTTGTCTAATAAGCTAAACTGACTTCTTGAAACTACTTGAGCATTAAATGAGTGTATGAATGAGCGTGTGAATGTTTTACTACTTTTTTGAATATTCCTTTATTAAATTGTATTTCAATAAATATAATAGTGTATGTTGTATTCAACACTGGTTAAGTGTAAGAGAAGGCTAACGCCTTAACTTCGCCAGATAAATAAAGGCTATTATTATTATGCAATGTAAATTAAGTAATTGTCTTTCACTTTTATACAAACAAACCGTTTTACTCAAATTGTTTTCATTGAAGGACTGCATTGTGTATTTAAAGCGATAATATGATTTTCTTTCGTTTATATATATGTTGCATGATGGCGCTTTTATTCCAACAAACCCACACTCAGAAAGTTGCAATTAAACAGGAAAAATGTGTACATCTTGTTTTATGTTAGTCTACCATATTGACAAGTCCTGTCTCTCACGATGTGCTGCTGACGAGTTGAATCCTCTCACTAGTCACTGGTGTTACGTCAATTTTCGCAGCTCAGACGTTTCAAAACTAGGTCTTTGCAAAATTACAAGGTAGTGTCGAGTAATTCTCTAGCAGTTCACTACTAGTAAGTTTCAAAACTAGGGGCCTGGATGTCGCAGTTTGATCTTGGCTAATGCAACTTTGGTTGGTGTTTCCATATAAGCTTCTCTAATCCTTTTTCTAAATAGACCTACAAATTGGTATATAGCTATTCTTACCGAGCCTTCTTATCAATTCTCAAACATTTTAAATAAGTCTTTTATAAAAAAAACGTGTTTAGCTTATCGGTAAAAATAGCCCTGCGCGTGATTGATTTAAAGTTAACTACAAAAGAATAAATCAGGTGCTTCTAATTCAGAAATGTAAATTACCTGAAGTAATACATATAATAAGATCAGCATGTGTAATTTTTTAAATATATATATTTATCTGTTAACATACATTTACGAAACAAATTTTGTTGATGAAAAAATCTATAGATTGGGAATTTGGTATAAAATTCGTCCAAAGGTTACAAAAGCAATGCTTGTTCATTCTGTACTAATAATATTTATATCCCGATAAATAGTAAAAGGCAGTGGAGTGGCGTGTAATATTACAAAAGTAAGCAACCGGCCCCGTAATATAATATTAGCAGTAGTGTAGTAGGGGTCCCGAGTTCGATGCCCGGCTTGTACCATGGGTTATTTTCCCGAAAGGGGAATTATCCCAACGGTTACCAGGGTTTTGTTAGTTAGACGTAAGTTAGGTTTAATATTAATACTGGCTTCCCACCTTCATAATCACTATCATCACTTCACATCAACTCATTACGGGTACGACGTGTAGACAACCTCCATAGATGTACCCTGGGCAAAGTTCGGTGCGACCAGAACGGTTAAAAGTCAACAAAAACGGGTGGCCGTACTAGATACTATATATATATCAACGATACCATAAGCTTAAAAAAAATGTAAGCAGAACTTTTTAAAACTGTACACTTAATTTACCCTGAAAAGTATCAAGTTCACCTTACATTGTTCCACAATGGTGTATCTTATACGATAGGGCTATAGTGTAGAACCACCTTTCAGGATAAACGGAGTGTACCTGAAATAAATTCTTCCCCATTCGTTCCCCATTTGACCAATAATACATAGGCTCTACTATTATTTTAATTGTTTAATGTGACCTTTCTGAATCGACTGATTAAATCAGAACTAATTTAAATCTAGAGCAGATACAGCACCTTTGGCTATTAATTCATCACCGCGGAAGAGGAAACCCTAATTTCATTACTGATAAGTATTTAGGTCATGTAGGGAATTTAACCAGGGATACTTAGTTCAAAAACTATGGTGTCTGACGACTCTCCTGTGCACTTCTCAAATGGGAATGTGTTTTCGTTGACACCTGGCCGATAAGTGTTTGGTTGAGGGATAAGAGGAATTCACAGGTACAGCTTAGACTAATTTGCTTACGCTTGCCAACACTCCACGACACGCCACTGATATTTTCCCCCTCCCCCCCAGATATTACATATTAAACATCATCATTATCATTAGATCATAAATCTTGCAGCAGTTTTCCACTTTTTCCTATCCTGTGCCAATTTTTTAAAACATATTTATAGGCCTACCTTCTTCCGCCAACATCTTCCTCCTTCTGGTTCATGTACTCCAGTCTTGGTCTCCCTCTTGAATTTCTCCCTTCAACATCTAATTCTATAATTATTTTCATCAAACTATCACATTTACTTTTCTTTGCTGTAGCCTTTCCGAAGTTTCCTTTCTTCATTTACTTTTCTGAGCACTTCTGTATTTTATACCATCTCATACATGATATTTTCAACATTTTTCTGTAGCACCACATTTCAAATGCTTCTAATCCTTTCCTTTCAGTTAAGCCAATGGTAAATGTTTCATATCCATATAGTGAAACGCTCCAAACTTATGCCGTTAGGAACCTTTTCCTGATCAAATGTATACTGGTCGAAAATAGTAATGTCTTCTTTTTATGAAAACCTTTCTTCCCCTGCGCTATTATACTTATAATATCTTTCTTGCTTCTTTTATCTTAATTTATTTTACTTCCTAGGTATTATAACTCCATTACTTGCTTTATCCTTACTTATTATAGTTCTATATTCATTTGATTGATTCCTTCATTTACTGCAAATACATTTAGCATATTCACATATCATTTTGAATAGTTTATTTTAATTTTATAGTGTAAATCTTTGTGCGCATGTGTGTACACTCCGTGTCACGCTGGTCTTACAATAGAGCTGTTATCGTGCCACTTGCTCCTCGCCATCAATTGGCTCTTAGCTGGCACGTAATGTGAACCAATCTATAATAGGAGGTCTCCATAGTTTATGATCATGTAATTATAGTGTTGGGAAAGGAGGGGGCGGGTACTCAATTGACAAGGCCATTTGTATTAGACAATAGATTTATTGAAAACATATCTCCACTGACGAGATTTATGGATCAAACTAAGAGTCCTATGTCAATGTATCACGTAAAGTACAGAATAAACACAAATTGAAGAGTTTTTTTTAATATTTACATAAAGGGATAAATTTGTTTAACTATGATTCAACGAAATAGTTTATTCGATGATATTTTGTGACTACAAATGATGAACACGTCAACTAAGTGTATGGCTAATTCAGTCTTGTTTACTGATGATAAGGAAGTATGAATTTAAATATTTGCCAGGTTTACTGAGGGGAGAGAGAATTTATTTACAACCATCACTGTTTCCAGCCTGATCTTGGTCAGTTTTTTATTCAAGCTATTTATTTTCCACCATCTTCTACCTATCCTAAATGGTTTACCTCTATATCTCCCACGAAAAGATGTGTTCATTTCCTCTAAAATATACCTTTATCGTACTTACCTTATTAGTGTAATTAAAGTATGTGTATTCCAGATGGGTAGTAAGACGTGGATACAGTTTTAAAATATATTTCGCGCGTGTAAGAGAAATTGCTTGCCTTGCCGTTTGATAAAATTTAATCTGTTCTGGTACACAATATTATTTAAATATTATATTGAAATTAATTTTTTTTAAGGAGTTGATATCTTTCATTTAAATATCAATTTGTCTGTGTAGGCTATGTATATATATATATTTTTAAATGCTAGTTAAATATACACATCCAGTTATGGACACATTGTTGGTATGGTTTCACAAAATCTACCAGAAAAATACTATGCGTAAGTAGCTAATGGGATTATTTTGTAGCATGTTAATATTCTACCATATATTTTATATTTTTGATTTATTCTTAATTTTTCTGTTAAATAAATAATCATACTTTATACTTTACCGTGGTTTCAGGTTAATTCAGGTTTCATGGTACTCCACTAGTAAATGAACTCTTCTCCATTCAGTATCCAACTTTCAAATTCACAAATATTCCCCCCCCCTTTACATTAATGTGAATGGTTGTTTTCTATAATCGCGTCTTACAACCTGTTAGGGTTATAGGCATATATGAAAGGAGGCATTTTAGAGGTCATCTACCCACATTTCCATCGAAAGAGAGGAGAGAACCAGTTAGGGAAATCCACTCTAAGTGAACTATACCGGGATTTGAACCCCGAGATCCCCGTCACCAGCAGACCAGTCTACCATGAGAATGACTCCTTAGTTCTTAGACCAATCAGCCGCTGAAGTGGCTGTGTGGTTGTTAAAATGTATAGTCGCGGTCGAGGGAACATTTTACTAAAACCCTTTATAGCACTAGCAACAACCCAAGAGTCCCCACTGGTATTTTGCATTTTATTTTTTCATCTAATCCTTTTCGAAACATCTTTTATAGTGAAAAATTTACGGGTGGACACCTTTACTAACAGTTGTATAAGGGAAAACATTTTATAATTATTTGTTAAAATTGAACATAATTAAATTAAACTACCGATTAAAGAATATTTAAAAACATAAACTAAATGAAAGAAAGCTGATGCCTGCAAAATTTACTGTACACTCTGTCTATCCTGAAAGGTAGCAGTCTTACCTTAATGGAATTCACTATGGCCCTATCTTATAAGCTATACCATAGCGGAACAAGCCAAGGTAAGCTCTGCTACCTTACAGGATAAACTAAGGGTACATGAATAGCGAAACTTAAAATATGGAAATGATCTCTTAATTACGAATATAGCAATATAAAGTATCATATTATTAAATTGAAAAATTATTCCTGGACATGAGAATCGAACCCAAGATTCGTGGATTAGCACGCCAATGCTCTATCATTAAGCTATCCAGGATTTGTCTCGTGCTCAGTGTAATTCTTCACTTCATACTAAAATAGTAGTGAGTGGAACAGTGGCTTATAATCTTTTTTGGCTGAGTTACTATTAATCTCAAGTACCCCAAAAGTTTATATAAAAAATAAATTAAAACCATTTTCTTAAATCGTACTTGTGTTATTCTTTAAACTAATTACTTATATTATATGGGAAGTACAGGATTTTTTTGATTAAAACACTTCTTCAAGCATAATTGGTTTTCTATTGTACATGTTCGACAGAATAAATAAGTAAACATATTTTAGAACAGTAAAACATTAACAAACTTTACAAATGGTAATTACGTTCACTTATACCAATTTTATTTTATAAGAATAAGGAATTCATATATGAATGAAAATAAAACATAATTGAAAAGACCACTGCTATTATTTAAATAAACAATTTAAAAAAAAATCTTTCATATTAGGTTAATCTGTATAAACAAAGGCCTCCATTACTATTTTAATATGCCCCTTATAAAAAATGCCCTCTACCTCATGATTGAAAAAACTGTATTGGTATGATTAAATAAAAATAAATATGCTTTTTATAATGATAGCTGGATTTTTTTTTTAAAAACTTAACAGTGGTGTTTGTTTTGTATCGACTTGTGATTTCAAATAATACTATTCCAAACATTTCATGCTTGGTACACTTTCATTCTTTGACTATATACAAAAAACTAGGGCCTGTTAAACAATATATATATTTATAGGTTCCACGCAGGTGTGGCCGGAAATTGAATGAACTTCAGTAAAATATTATCCCTTTGTTGGAATAAACGCACAACTCTAGAAACGGTACGTGTCGAATCTACTTTTATAATCTTTCAACACCGCATTAATATTATTTTTCTTCTCTAATATATTTTCTTTTATTTATCAGATAGATTCTTCTATTATGAGACTCGGCGAGCTATCTTTTTCTCACAAAAACCTTTTAGCTAATTAATATTTGATCAGTATTTTATGGTAGTGTGAAATTAATATATTTTATAGCAGTTTGGAGTTGTTTGTTAGTAAAATAATAAATAATATAAACGCTTAAACCCTTTGAATTACTCACCTTTAATTAATTGATTTAAAGGGGCTCAACCGAGTTTTAAATTTTATTTTAAATTTTTGTTTGTTAGGTAGCCATTGTTATCTGGATTAACAAATAATTTTTCTAGAATTTACCAGACTGTGCTCTTTGTATTTTATTTTTATAGCTATTTAAACAGTATCATATTTTATTGAAGTTTTAGTAGTTTATTAGTTTTATGTCACAGCGTCTTACTACCGGTTCGGGTTATGATAGCATTACTAGTTACAATAGCTTGTAATGGATGTTGAAGGTTGAACTTAGAATAAGTGTACACATATTTGCATAGATAGAGAGTGGAAAACCATTCACCCCCTAAGTAAATCTGACCTTAATTCAAACAAAAACTTCCATCATCGACAGTTTAATATATTGCGAGAATGACGCATTATATTAGAACGTTCTAGCACCGAAGCGGGTAATTTATTAGCTTAACCTCAATAAAATTCAACATATAAATTAAAGTTGTTTATTGTGAAGCTGATATATACTAGTTTGTCTCTAATGGAGTGGCTAGAGTCTAAATCGCGTATGAAAGGTCTTTTCACACTTTATTTAAATGCAGGTACATTTACTCCAAATCCTTCTTTCCTCGTTATTAATTCACACAGCACATAGTGAGATTTGTTACAAAATAACCAAACAATAAACGTGCAAAGGAAGAATCCTAAAAGATATATATTAGCATAAAAATTTGTTACTCAAGATAGTACTAGTAGTAACAGTAAACCTCGCTCCCTCCATGTTATTGTAGTTACTACAGCCTTGAAAGTAGTTCTGTGACCAGTAGACCTCGCTCCCCCCCATGTTCTTATCTTTACTAAAGTCTTAACATTCCTCTTTAAATTTCAAGTTGAAATATCTCCTTTTATATCTCCTTGGATTTGAATTTGATATTTTAAATTGCTCATCAAGCTAAACAGAAAACAAAGATTATATTCAACGATACACGTTATTTTCGTAGAGGACGTGATGTCTGTCTCACAATTTATGTGACAATTTAAAAAAATACGTTCTATGTACGTAATCAAATTCTTCTAATTTTAAATTCAAATTACTTGAAATGAGTTATCAAACAAAAACACAATTTGAACAGCAGCCATCATGAAATAAACAACCGAAATTAAAAACTACGTAGTTTGTACTAGCTGCAAAGACTGCTTCTACCAAATTTCGTTAAATTTGGTGAATACATTTGCCTGTTATAGCGGCAAAAAAAAAAATCTGGCCGGACAGGTGAAATGCCAAATGTTCAAGTAAAAAAACTTCCTCACTAGGTTCGGTCAACAAATCATTTCCCTCCTCCATCCCCCCTCAAAAATATTATAATACTTTAAAAAAAAAACTTACTCGAACGCGTATATCTTGTCCACATTGTTTTGTTTACTTATATTTTCCCGCTTCATTATTATCGTAGATGATGTCAACCCCGTGATTGTGAGAGCAAGCAGGGGGAGGGGGGGTGTTGGAGGTTGTTGATAGAGTCCGTCCAGTAATTATTCCTGACATGTTAACGTAACACGCACGTATGGTCGGTCTACAGGAATGTAGCACTCTCCCAAACTTCGTTTGTGTTCTGATAGTGTGCATATGGTAACTATGGACTACATGCATCACAATAGCGGGTTTACATTAACCAGACACAAAGCCTGTCAAACATTCTCCCACTGTCTGTTATCCTTCTGAGAGAGGGCGCGGGGTAAACAAGGGGGGCTTCCAAGGGCGGGGCTTTCGACAGAAAGTTGGACTTTAATTTAGAGTTTAATCTAACCGCTACATATAAATGAATATACATGGTCTCGCTAATTTGAAATATTTTTGTTTTACTAATCGTTCGGGCTATACTCATATATATACTCATGTGTTATTGATGAGGAAGGTTGAATCTTAAGATAAAGTGTACAGGAATTTGCGTAGAGGTAGTGTAGAAAATAATTAATTAAGAAAAACACTCTTAGGACACCCATCCGGGATTCGAACCATGATCTACCCATCACCGGTAGTCTAGTATAATGTGTGATGGGGTCATACGGTCACCAAATTGGGGCCAGTTTAACTTAACATCCACACATATACAGCGTGGTCTTGTTAATCTGAAACTAGAATTGTTAATGACGTTTGAATGATCAAATTGTCCCATTGGTAGGATTAACTCTACATGTTTCGGCATTTTACCATCCTCAGGAAAGGAAAGGTTTGTATGTTTCTATAACACTGCATGATGTTATACTCATACTCATATAATCATTCGTTATAAAAACTTGCAGCTAGTTGCCAAAATATGTCGAGTTAATTCTCAGTCGAACATAAAAACCGCTGGACCACAAGGAGCAAGAGATTTATTAGCATCAGATAAGACTCGGAAACATTAATAAATATAATATTTTAAAATTATATCTATATACTACATCCATAAATATTTACATAACCTTTATCTTACCACTTCATAGCTAGTGATTGCTATTATGACTAATTTTCTATTTTAATAATCTATTAAATTTAATGTGGTTTTAAAATACTTAATAATAGTCTACACTTTGTAATGCTTGAAGCTATAATATATTTTAATGTGTTTTATTACCAATAAGTAACTTTTTTGACAAACTATATTAGTTCACATAGGCTTAACCTATATGAATTAATACAATAATTTTATATATTAAAATTTTTAATTTCTTAGTATACTTAATATAGTCAAATTATTCACTCTTACCTTCATATTTAATTTATTTTTTGTCATAACCTCTCATATTGTCTTTGTAAAATTTTAATTTTTATGTTGTTACTAATTTTTCTGTTATCAGCTTAACCATCTCTTTTTGATTTTTTATCGTTATTGATTCACAATTCATGTTAATTAATAATTAATAAACATCTCTTTCTATCAGAAAGAATTAAAACTAAACATGTTTTCCATCATAAAACGGGAATAAAAAAAACAACGTAGTTTTAAATATTCTCTTTTAGTAAATGTTGAATAACTTAGGTCTTTCCCCTCTTTTCCTCTTTTTATCATTTGATTACTTGAAGAATTTATTGAGCTATGAGATATACATTTGTATATATTAATTTATGACTTAAGTATAACATGTAGTAAAACGCCTTGATAAAATAAAAATATACATATTATTTGCTACAGATAATTGGTAGACCTTAGTGGATTTGGAGTAAGATGCTCGCTTCAAGACCCAATGTTCGTGGGTTCAAACCAAGTCGAGGTCAACGGATTTTTCTAAGAGATAAAAATCTGTAGCACAGCTTCCTTCGTAGTTGGAGTAAAGCCGTCGGTCCCATGTCGATTGTGGTTATACGTAAAAGAACCCTTAAAGGTATGTGAAAATACCTTTCCCAGCAAAATTTCTAGGTCCTTTCACGCTCGCTCATAGACATTCAGTAAAAAAAAGGCAACGGAGAACCACCACACTTTCTGAGTTCCCCTAGTACATGTTATTTCTACCAGATGGTACAGGCAGCACTAACCAGCCAAAGGGCTGAGTTCATGCTTAGCTCAGGATGGAAATAAATAACTTCAGACCAACCTTCGGGTTGAAGTAAATAGATATAAAGATAGATAGATAGATAATTAAATTGAATGGATATTTGAAAAGTAAATAGTAAACATAGCTAAAAGAAAAACAAACACAATACTACTAAATATTAATAAAAAAATAGAATAAATAAAAGTAGCTAGGCCTTTAACCTTTAGAGCTTTATCTTCAAAGATCAAGGATTTATTTCAAAATCAGCCGCTCTCTCTAAGACACAATACGACCTCTATAAAAATAAATAAAACAAAATATGTTAAACAATTCAATCCTTCCTTCACACTCATCTTTCTCATTACTGGAACATTCACAAAAGGTTTTAAATTAAAATAATTTAACTATTGCTCGGGTCTTACTTTGTTTCTTGGGTACAGAGAAACTTAAGTCTTAGAGAGGAAAATTGAGAAACTTTTTTATCTTGTAATCTCTTGCTAGTACTTTTTCTTTCCGTCCCTTCTCTAATATCTTCATCCTCTCTTGTATAAGGACCCTCTCTCCACCTCGCCTTCTTTACATATTTACTCTTTATTTCATAGATTAATTATATATTTTATAAAACCACTTTCTTCACAGCCATGACATTTAAATCTTACCTATTCTATATATCAAACACACCCACAGGAAGTAATAAGTTTCTTCAAAGTCTCTAAGGAAAGTTTGATTTTCTAGAATATTCAATAATATGAGAAAATAAATTGTAGTACCCGCCGCCTCAGTGGCGTAGTTATCTAGCGCGCTTGTTTCGTGTTGAGCTGGACTGCCGAGGACGGGTAGATCGAGGTTAGAATCTCGGTCGGGTGAACTGGGGGTGGTTTTTCCTAAATGGTTTTATGTTCTTCTTCCGCGCAAATGTGGGTTCACTTCCTCTAAGCTCAACCTTCTAAATTCCTAACTCATTAGCGTAATTAGTTCCTAAGCGTATATCCTGAACGGGTAGTAAGACGCGGTGCTAAAAAGACTAATAAACATACCAGTAGTGTTTCTTACAGTGCGTTCAAATTAAGTTTCAATTTTATGGACAGTTTTAAGTAGAACTTTAGGATTTTTGTTTGCATATTCAAATACTAGCCATGCTCATTCAGATCTTTATAATAATATTCCGTATAAAAACTGTAAGCTATTTATTATTGATACCTGCTTGGGTGGCTGCATGATCTAAGCTGTCACTCTCGCAATAGAATAGGCTGCTGATGACGGTGAGATCAAGGTTCTAATCCTGGTCGAGTGTATTGAGGGTATAGTTTTTTCTAAATGGTTTTCTACTCTCCATTCACGCAAATGCGTACTGACTTAGTGATATAAAAAAACTATTGTATATTACATTCAAATTTGGAACAGGTGTTTAATATAATAGTTTGTACTTATTTTAGACTACATGTATCTAAACAAACCTTTTTACTTTTGTAAGATTGTGCATCTTTGTTAACACAATTCATTCCGTACGCGAGGAAAGTTTTTCTCTAAAAATATCTTATTTTTATCGGGAATATTTTATTTAAGTCCCTATAAAATCAATAAAAAATTATACCTTTCATTGAAAGATTTATAATGCATAGACATGAAGTGTATGTTCTAAGTCATTGAGGACAATACTTTAGAGATTACCCACTTCAGTGGCCAAATGGTCTTAGATGTCACTGGCGTGTTAGTCTGACCTGCTAAAAATGGGGAGACCGGGGTTTGAATCTAATGAGGGTAGTTTCCCCTAAATGGTTTCTCACTCTCCTTGCACGCAAATGCTGGTGGATTTCATTTAAAAGACTTCCTTGCTCATCTCTAACCTATTAGAGAAATTATCATATAGGATTATGACCTGAACTGGTAGTAAGACGCGGTGATTTTCTTTTTCTTTAGAGATTATTGATAAAGAAATATCACTTGATGTGGTTAAGGAGTTTAAATATTTAGGGACAATTTTTACTCGCAATAACGATATTATATTGGAAACAAAGAAAAGAATACAGAAGAGAATTGAATTACTTTGTCAGTAAGTTGTTAACATCTCACCTGCTTTCAATGAATGTAGGCCTTAGAACACACGAAACAATAATTTTACCTGTTGTTCTCTATGAATGTGAAACATGATCTCTTAACTTACGTGACGAAAACAAATGTAGGGTGTTCAAAAATAAGGGGCTTAAGAAGTTTGATCCAAAAATTGATGAGGCTACTGGGGAGTAGAGGAGGTTACATAATAATGAGTTACATACCCTGTAATCATAACAAAACTTTGTTAGGATATTCAAATCTCGTGCTTAACTGTGGGCAAGACATTCAGTGCAAATAAAAGAATCTAAAACCATGTTCAGGATAATGACTGGTAAACCCAACGGGAAGAGACAAATGAGAGGATAGCATTAGAATTGACCTGAATGAGACATTATTGATCCCCTCTCCAGGTTAAAAACTAATTTATGTTTTTTAAAATATAATCTTAAGGTGGGAGTGTGGATAATGCGAGTTAAGTGCAGTGGTTTTGCAGTTTTTATAGCAAAACATATTTTTTTGGGCCAAAATAAATAAAATAGTGTTTCAATAGTTTAATTTTCTTCACATGGTGATATAACAAGTTGTTGAAAATCTGTCATGTGGATGGCGGAATTAGATGAGAAACTTTTCAAAAAGAAGAGAAAAAGTTGACATTAAATTCAAGGACATCCATGACAGATATTCCTGTTGATATCATTATTTGAAGACAATTAAACTCTGTTTTTATTTAAGCAAAATTTTTGCTATAAAAACTGTAAATCACTCTTCTTAATTCGTGTTTCCTATGTACCTTAACACTTTCTTTAATAAACATTGTGATAAAGGATGTATATAGTATTTAATATATTTAAAAGATATGTGTTCGTGATGTGGATACAAACTTTCAACTTTCATGGTTTGATAGCTTCTCTTGGAAGTATTTCCTAATTTATTTTAAAGGCAAATTAAATATTTATTTTTTAAATAAGTTAGGCCTACTTTTATAAGAAATGGGTCAATATAAGGTATCCCGACAAAATGTACCAGCGATATTTCGTACCACTCGATTTTTCACGACATTTCGTAACACCTTACTTGAAAAGGGTCTACTGAAGACCTCAAAATGTTTACGATGTGATAAATGGTAACACTTCTATATATTTAGCCTTATAAAAGAGGCAATATGTGCAATCAAGGTTTATTACTGGTTAGTAGATAGTTGTGAGAACATCAACATTTTGGTTAGTGTAATTTCAATAGTCAGTTAGGTTAAGATAGGTTAGGCCAGGTTAGGTTAGGTTTGGTAAGGTTAGGTTAAGTTAGATTTAAAATAATTGAAACGCTCCACTACCATGGCCATTCTCCTTTGCGACGTGACCTTTCATATCAGAGGCATCTTACACGATAATTAAATTAAATTCTCCTAGAAGAATTTATAACTGAAGCCTGGTACACCTCCCCATCAAGTGGTACCATTTGTCGCATCGTAAATATTTTAAGTCATTAGTAGACCCTTCTCAGTTAGCCATCCCCCTGAGTGGTACCAAATGTCGCGTGGTACAAGATATCACTGATACCACTTGTCGCATATTCAAATACAATATATCTCGAATTCAAATCTTTTCTTTTGAATCCTTGAATTTTTATAGACGTACAGTTTTAGTTAAAGTGAAAATATTTAAAATTAAATTAAAAAAATAAGTTGCCAGTGACAATATTTTGTCATTTATGTCTATTACTTCATAAACAACAAAGGGAACACTTTTTTTTAGTAAATTAATAATTATAATTGAATTTTTGTCATTTTCTATTGTTTTGCCAATCTATCAACTACACAAGACTATATAATTGCTTTTTATAATTAGTTTAAATAATGTGATATCAAGTCAAACTCTTAATATGTATTTTTTAGATTTTTATGATTCTCTCGAATATCATAAGATTCGATGAATCAGGGATTTGATGAATCAAGAATTCGAGGACTCAAGGATTTGAGGACTTAAGGATTTGAGGAATCAAAGATTCAAGAAGTCAAAGATTCGAGCGTCTCATCTCTACTTTGAATTAATTTATTTCCAATTTTTTTTAAATAAGTTCTAAAAAACTATATCCAAAATGTAATCAAATTTTGGTTTATTTAACCAAACCATCCTAAAGATTATTCTATCCCATGTCTTAAAACCGGCCGTAAAAGAGGGATACTTAGGAAGCTTTAGAGTGTATCTTGAATTACAAACCCATCATCCTTACCTCCGTTTTCTTCAAACAACCCCTCCACGTGAGGTTAAACGGGCTCTAAAGATGGTGGGATGACTATTTAATGAGAGCTACCCTTTAAAAAGGATGACTTTCGTTAAACGGTTTCACATAAAAATAGGAAGAAATATGTCCTGAAAACAAACTCAATAAAATATAAATGATACATTTGAGAACTTTCTTTAGTTGAAGTATTAATTTTAGTAACCTCTCACCTGGATTTAATACTTATTTTCAGGCTACGTAATTAAAGCGCCCAGTCAGAATTTGTATACTTACTTTGGAGTAAATTAGAAGCGCACAAGGTAGGTGCATCAAAAATACACCATCATTTGTTGTCTCTGAATCACTAATGGCCACACCGTTTGTTGGTAAGGTCACAAACGACACATCTCTATTTAATTTTTTCACTGCTTCTTACTACCTGTTTAGGTTCTACGCAAATATGATAATTACTCTAATGAGGTAGGGATGAGGAAGGAAGAATTTTAGAGGTAATCTACCCGAATTTACCTGGAAGGAGAGTGGCAAAACATTTAGGGAAAACCACCCTCAATACACCCTACCAGTATTTTAATCCCGATATCTTCATCATCTCCATCAGGCCAGTATATCATGAGTGTGATGCCTTAGACCATTCGGCCACTGAAGCGGGTTCTATTCCAATTTGAGTTATATTGTGTGTGTATCCTAACCAACATAACCTAATCCTGTAGCCTTATTATTTTATTACGAGATGTGTATTAATCAAAACTTGTGAATGTGAGGAATGCCAGGCCTCCACCTTGGTTCGTATTCCACGTTAAACTTTAGGTCCTCCATTTCATCCCATAATCACCCTACCATTGCACATTAGCGTAAGTGCGTATAACCCGAACGGGTAGTAAGACGCGGTACTAATAATAATAATAATAATAATATTTTATTATAATTATTGTAAAGGGTAAGGAGGTTGTTAACAATATATTTTTCCCATGCTGCCACACTATGTAGTGTTTTTTTTTTCCCTGTTTGTTTTTGATACAAGATTTATTTGCACTTTTGATATGAGGTTCCTCCCTCTTGTTTGCTTTCAATGTTATCAACTATTTTCCACCACATATTACTACCCGTTCGGTTTGTACACATTAATTGAGATAGTGGGGTAGAGGTGTATAAGGTAATAATTCAATCTAAAATTACGTTTTAGTGGATGAAAATTGGGAAACAATCGAGTAAAAAAATATCAATCTCATTCTGCCCAGCCGAGATTCAAGGCGCGACCATTTCATCACCAGCAAACCAGACCAGACTAGCCTGGCGTTTTTTTTCGTGTGGCCACCGATGCGGGTCATTTACTTTAATGACCTCAGATAAGTAAACACGAGGAGGGGAAATTTCAAGCAGCCTCTCCAGCATTCGTGAGAAAGGGAAATTCACTATTTGGAGAAATTATCCCGGGTACAGGTGGTCAGTTCCAAACCTTGACCTCACGAGTCAAAGTCAGATTCAACAAGCTCTAACCTACAATAGGAATTTGGCAGGAGAACTTTGAGAAAATACAATTTTTTTTTTGTATCTTAACACTTATAATAATACAAAAACCGACAGTAATTGTTAAAAAAATAATATCTATCTATGAAGATCACAACTAAACTCTGAATTTGATAAGAAGCTCACTTTAGATCCCAAACACTGATTGAAAATCTCTCAAATTTGACATTTTATAAATAGGCTTTATTTGATTTTTCAATTATAAAGTTTTTCACATCCGTTCTGGTAATAACCCTCATTATAAAGTTCATCTAAAAGGTTATTAAAATCTTCCAATAATACTTATCTATTGATTACTGTACAATTTAATTTAAATTATTAATTAAACGGTCTATGAATGCATAGTAAATACTATTGTGGTATTTTTTTTACCCACCATTGTGGCAACATGAGTTTCCAGTTTTCAATTAATGGGCTTTCCATTAAATCAGACTGTATATTGATGGCTTGTAATATGTAGATGATAGTAAACGAACGAATGAAAAAAAAACCACTATTTTAACCAGTATTTATTTTCACATTTTCAATAGAACCGCACAACCACACCACACACAAACATTAACAGGTAAACCGCATGAGCGACGTTTGTTTCACACAATGCACGCTTTTCACCGAATAGCTTTGGAACGAGCCGTGATCGATTTATTTGATAACGCCGTTACATAATCAGATCCTGCATCTAGCTGTACATGGCTGTAATGCACATTGCGTCGACTATGGTTGAAGAGAGTGGGGCTAGCTGAACGCATACCAACTAAATGAATGGGTTGGGGAGGGGGGAGAGGAGAGTCCATAACTTTCTTAGGAAGATGGAAAAGAAATACTTGGAGAGATTTTTAATTTGGTACTGGAGAAGACTTGAGAAGATTAGAGGGACATACACGGTGACAAATGAAGTCCTAAGAAGAGTGGGTGAGAAGAAAACAATTTTGGATGTGATTCTTCGGTACAAAGCAAACTGGATCGGACACATCATTAGGAGGAACTGTATTCTGCATGAAGTCATAGAAGGAAAGGTTGGGAGAAAGAAGAGATAGGAAGAAGGAGGATTCAAATATTGGATGACTTGAAGGAAAGGTTGAGGTAAAGAGGAGATAGGAAGAAGGATTCAAATATTGGATGACTTGAAGGAAAGAAGACAATTCTGGCTATGAAGGAAGAGGCTGAGGACAGGGTGCATTGGTGGTCTAAGTTCACTGACAAAAGGAATGGACCTGTCGTAATACAGCGATAATAATAATAATAATAATTATAACAATAACTTTCTTACACCTGTAAGCTAACTAAGATTATATATTTGACAACTAGAAAAATTACTTGAACTACTGAACTACTTTAACGTATTCATAAGTCAATTCATGTGATCTGCAGCTGCTTATTTTTAAAGATATTATCATTACCTTTAAATTAACACTAGGTGTGGCAAAATAGTAAAATACTATAATTTCTTATAACAAACAAATTTGTTTACATTTATTAAAAGTATCTTTCTACTAAAATATGTTCATACTAGTACGGAAGTAATTAACTACATTATTTCCTTGTATTAAACTGTATCAAGGAATAAATACACTGAGATTTAAATTTATTTAATATTCTCAAAATATCAAGAATGTAGGGAAAACCTTAGATGCTATAAATAAGTAGTTTTAAACGAGATATTTTAAATTGTTGAAACATTTAATGTACTGTACATATATTGTTGTTTGTGTGTGGACAATGTCAAATCATTCAATTGTATTCTGATACGCTGGTTGGTTATTGGCTCCCATTTCATAAAGGGTTTCTAAATGGTGTCAGAAAATCCTTGGTTTGAATTCCTGAGTGGATAAATTATAATATATTATTCTATTTGACTCATTAATATTATCATTTTTTTTGCACCACATATTACTACATCTTCAGATTTTACGCATATGCACTAATTACGATAGTGAGTTATGGATGAGGAAGGTTACATATTAGAAGAAGTGTAACCGCATTTGAATTTGAAGTATGTACAACCATTTTAGAAAAAACACACTCAGTACACCCAACCGAGATTTGAGCCACGATCTCCCTGTCATCAGCAGTCTAGTCTTATAAGAGAGTGACGCCTTAGACCATTCGGCCACCAAAGCAGGTAATGTCAGATTCGAAAAAATATCAAATTATTTTGGTTGATTTTTTTTAATAAAAAACTTTTCTGTCCTCTTAAACCAAAATATGGATTAAATTTTATGTTTTAATATTTTTATTTTGTCTTCCATAGTAGTAGATACATTCATTTACACACAAGAAATACAGAGCTCAACAAGTAAAAACTAAAAAGAGTAAAAACAATTTGCACACAATCTAGAGCGTAACTGTACAGTGACCAATTAATTTATTAATTGGTGACATATCCTTTATTATTGAGATAGATATTTATTAAAATCGTTAGAGCCTTTTTAAAAAGTTACTGTTCTTGCTAGTTGCTTTAAGTAAATTGCCATTAATTTGTGTCTGTATATTAATATTAAAATAATTTCATTTCAAATATTTGTAATTTCAATAAGCTCTAACATTATTTCTATATAAGTTACAAGACATGCTCGATTTTCTTACAAATTTAAATTTGAAGATCCCTTTAAAAAATAAATATTTTTTGGGTGGTCAACATTGATGACATTTTACTATGTTATTAGTGTTGTTTTATGCGTAGTGATAGAAATTATCAAAAGTGATAGTTGAAGATACTATGATCGTATGATTAAGTGAAAGTGTCTCTAGTAACATTTTATAGCTGTCAGATAATGTCCATTTATAAGGAAATTTGGGTATACATACACATCACACACATGTATTTAACATGTTATGCACAAGCAAAATTGAACTGTGGCACTCTGAAGCTAGTTCACTTTACTTCCATAGATAGTTGTGCAGGCTAGGATGCAAATACATCTGCTCAGACTTGAAAGCATCAGCGAGATCAGGGCTTGAATTCTGGCCTGTCTTTATTGCACTGATAAGGCACTTTAAAACATTGTCTTCATTGTAATTTGAATCAATTTCTTCTAACTCTCCTTTTAATCGCTAAATTTCTGTGAAATATTTATTTTAATTTAAAAAATAATTTTTTTTTCTCTAAGTATTTTTTAAAGAGTAACTATTTGAAAATTGTTTACGATTTAATCTCCTCTTTTAACTTTGCTCACATAGTTTTGAATATAAATTCATATATTTTGCCATATTACTTTGAAAAATATGATTTAAAGACACTCAAACATTTTGAATAAAATGTTGGCCATAATGAAAGTTGCATGAGCAAATATCAAAGGAGAATTAATTTCCAAGTTGATGCATTGCAAGTTGTGCATTGTATAAACTAGCCAGGGGAAAATCATGAACCATAAATCATGAATGAATTAACTTTAAGCAAAAGTGTGCACAAATATGCTTAGAGTAATGATGTGAGCATGTTTAGTAATATTGGTGGGTGATTCATATTATTTGGTAGAAAACTAATACAATAATAATTATTGTCAATGATAAGAGATATGTTTTCCGAATGAGGATTAATAAACAAAAACCCGAATTGGTGGGTATTTAAACTTAACATAAAACTTGTCTATTCACGTTTGCCAGTGAGAGGGAAGTAACAGATTGAATCCCGATCAGATATAATGAGAATTGTATTGTTTGGATGATTTACCACCATCCCGCCACGCAAATGTAGGCACATTTAATCTGAGATTTTACCTCACTCATAGGTACATTATTCACATGACTACTAGTAAGACTACAGTAACGATTATAACATGGAGGAAGCGAGGTCTACTGTTTACAGAACTACTAGTAAGACTATAGTAACGTTAAGAAAATGTAGGGAGTGTGGTCTATTTTCCACAGAACTACTAGTAAGACTGTAGTCACGATAAGAACGTGAAGATTGTGAGGCACACAGACTCACATACACATACACATAAACATGCATAAATACATACATACATACACACATACATACACACATACATAAATACATACATACATACACACACACATACATACATACACACACACACACATACATACATACATACATACATACATACATACACACACACACACACACACATGCACACGTACATACACACATGCACACGTACATACACACATGCACACGTACATACATACATACATACATATGTCCACATATTATGTATGCTTACACTACAATTTAGAAAGGAGGAAACTTATTTGAAAGTTATAAAAATTACTAAAATAATAAATTGTTAACAATTCAAATTAAATAAGAAATTGCTAATTATGACGTGGACCTCAAAATCTTTGGTCAATTGGAAGTTAAATATATGTGTCTGACCCCTTGATTAACCCAAATTTGTTCATGATATAAGTTAAATATGGAGTATAATACAATCATAGCTACCTTCTTTCTTTTACACGTATGACTATGACTATTTCATATTTCTTTGTATATTACCTTATTTAACTTGTTCCCTTTCTCCCCCAAAATTAACTCGTTTAATGATGACACATAAAATAAAGATAGAGAATAACGCAATAACAAATCAGTTTAGTACGATAAAAGTTAATTAGTTAGCCAAAGTTAGACCCCCTTTTGTCGGGACCCTAATACTCCATCCAATCCATGTATAAAATTGAAATACTAACAACAAAAGGGCAAGAGTAAATATGAGAAGTGGGGTAGGGGTATTTAATTTCGAAACGTTCGCCCTCTAATTGGGATAGATTAAATGCCTTCAAAATGAACAGAGAGGAACATATTTGATGGCGTTAATATGAAATGAATACTATAATGTAATGGATCCTTTACGAAAAATAATTAATTGACGGAAGCACACAGTTAAATTTTAACTTGATTTCAAAAACGTTAATAATTTCGTAATATAAGCTGTAAAATTTAAATTATAACATAATGTTTTGCTAGTACCGAAAACTTTTTGAACTTTAATGTTTGGATAGGTTAGTTAATAGCCAGCGACGTTTAATTTTATGTTGAAAAAATTCGAACTCATTGTGAAAGACGTTTAAATTCGCCAGCTCATCGATTAAAAGCGCTTTGTTAACGGGCTGAAAAAAATGGTGGATAATGGATGTTACTATGGACTCCACACGATCATTCAAGGCAATCAATCTTAGGACTCACAGTATGCATCAGTATTTGTACGAGACCCTTAATTAGTCAGTCTCAGATTCATTATTTTCACAAGTTCCCAGCTCCTGCATTCAAAGTTCACTTAGCGAAACAACATGAGTGATAAGAAAAAGACCCGCTTCGGTAAATGCACGGTCTAACGTGTCACTCTCACAATATACTATAATATACCTATGACAGGAAGATCGGGGTGCGAATCCCGGTTGGGTGTGTTGAGGTGTTTTTTTCTTCAAATGGGTTATCCACTCACCCTCCATGAAAATTCGGGTACATATCCTATAAATTAAACCTTACTCATCGTTAACCAATTAGCGTAATTCGTATATAGGCGTATAGCCCGATTGGGTAGTGAGATGTGGTAATAAAGAAGCGGTGCTAAAAAATAAACTTTGTTAAATATCCACGGTGGAACTGCCTTACAATAGTAAGTTTATGACTTTTAAAAAGTTAATCGAACTGATTTAATATATTTATTCGTCAACTTCTATGTAATGCAGTTACATTCACCTGTGTTCACACAATATAGGGCGTAAAGCTTGCAATAGTTTAGTACTGTGCTTTGTATAGCCCACTCTTCACACGAATGCAGGTAGATTTCGTCTAAGTTATTTTTCTTATTTCTATCCCTTAAATTAAGTTGTTAATAATCTTTTCACTTTGTTGGCCGCATGGTCTAAGGCGCTACTTTCGTAATAGACTAGACTGCCAATGATGGAGAGATCGAGGTTTGAATCTCGGTCGGGTGTACTGAGGGTATTTTTTCCAATATGGTTTTCCACTCTCACTCCACGCAAACTCGGGTATACTTCTTCTATATATAACCTTTATAATCCCTAAAACCATTGGTGTAATTAGCACATAAGCGTATAGCCCAAACTGGCAGTAAGAGGTTGCTCTAAAAAAATAATCTTGGTGCTTAATGTATGCCTATGCCATCTTCAAGTATCAAATTATGACAGATATCGACTGATTATATCAGCACACGATAATTTTTATGAGTCAGGGCGACTATTAGTTTGGACGGGAAAGGTATTTTCACACACCTTCCAGGGTTCTTTTAATTGCCACAATCAAAATGGGACCGCAGGCTTTACTTCCCCTCCGAAAGAACTTGTGCTACGGATTTGTATCGCTAAAAAAAAATCCATCGACCCCAGTTAGATTTGAACCCATGGACATCAGATCCTGAGGCGATCACTTTACCCAAAGACCACTGAGATCGAACACACTTATTATATCGATTCAGTTATTAAAATTTTGTTTTTTGTTTTTCTTGTTTTTATTATTTATTTTAGCACCGCGTATTACTACCCGTTCGGGTTATACGCCTATGTACTATTTACACTAATGGGTTAGGGATTAGTAAGGTTAAATTTAGAGAAAAAGCACCCTCATTTTCGTGAAGGGAGAACGGAAAACTATTTAGGAAAACTACCCACAGTGCAGCCAACCGGGATCGAACCCTGATCTCCCCGTCTTTGGCAGTCTAGTCCAATAGGAGATTAGCGCGTTAGACCACGCGGCTACCAAAGCGTTATTTTTAAACTATCTACAGTATTATTAGTGTATCGATAAATAAGACATAATTAATCTGTGTTGACCTAGTGTAGGTTGACATTACTTTACACAAACCTCAACCCTCAACGTTTAATTTGGGTTATGATGTGGCTTGTGATCTTTTTCACAAAGGTTCCATTACCACTGTGCAGCCCATGAAAGAGTAATCATCTTAATGACTGAGTGTTGTTTTTAGCCTTTACTCGTCTTTCTAAAGAATCCATTACTCAGAAAAGTTCGTCTTTATTATTTGTAGGTACTTGAACAATATAATCCGTAACATTTTTTATGCCGTTCATGATAAATAATACTTTTAAAATGAGCTCTCAAAAATATTTTTGTTTCTTTAGCTGTTTTCTCGTCGTTTAAAATCAATAACATGGAACATGATTTTTTAATATAAATAATTATGTTTTTGGCTTTTGGATATGAGACTTAAATATGAACATTTAGTTAGCTTCAAAAATTAAATAGATAAAAGTTAATGTGCACAAAATTAATAAACACAAAATCATGATTTAAATGTTGTAATTATGTTTAGTGAATGACTTAACATAATTAGGTACTTGTCAAACTTTTTGATTAATTTAAATTAATGGCACAAAGGACATTTTATCAAATAATATATAAATGTGTTTTAACTTTTATGTGCTTATTTTAAACACTACCAATTTATTTTACAAATTAGCAAATGGAAATGTGCTAATTACAAAATTAGAATGCACAGAGAAATAATTTGAAAAGTATTATGTCTAGACGTTTATTAAATGTTTTATTTGAATTAGGCCACTTGATAAATAAGAATATTATAACGAATCATCACAAAACAAATATTCCATTAAATAAGTAATTTATTTTTGGAAAATGAAAAGAATGTTTAAATATAAAATTAACAGATCAATAGATAACAATTATTAACATATTATCGATTACAAAATATGACTAATTAGTTATTTCACAAATTACGAACCCCATATTTCACTATTTTTTAAATTTGTTAAAGAATTCGTGATAGTTACCACTTGTAAGAATAAATTATTAATGAAAAATGTTAAACGTGCTTAAAGCCCACTCAAAGATATTATAGTTGTTATAGCTATAACGGGTAACTGCAATATAAAAAAATCTGTAGGTTTGTGTTATTTAATTTTTAATATTCGTCCTTAAATTTAAACTTGAATCTTATTGAACCCCAAAATGCTTCGAGAACATTTACCCTATCTATGAGTTGTCACGTTTTACAGTCAAAATTTACACAGCAAACAATTTGTTTTTAATTATTTTATTTTAACAGTTTTTGGATTATTGAAACACGAACATATGAAAATAACCATCTGGCTCACTTAAAAAGTTTTTAAAACGAGTTTTCTAAATTGCTGCATTCTCTTCACAAAATAAGAAAGCAAACCAGCCTAAACAAGGGCGGTTGATGATTTTATACAAACCGTCTTTGGTTTTGTACATGTGCTATTTACAAAATAAAGTCTTATTTTGAAACTAATTTTTGTATGTATCTTTCTATAAGTCATAACTGGCCACAAAAACAAATGTTTTTATAACAAAATATAAGTGAGATTATAATTATTTTTAATTTATTATTTCAAGTACTATAATATATCTTGTTGCCACAACTGCAAAACACAAGACAAAAATTAATATATTTATTAATAATATTTTTTCTTTCAATGATTTACGAAAAAGCCAATTATACATTAATCCTTAGGGAATTTATTATTAGAATTCTTTGATAACACTTTGATTGATAATATAATATTTCTACAAAAAATAATAAAAACTATATAAACCCAGCCCCTAAATTTCTAAGTATTAATACCCATTCGAAAGTAGTACATAAAGTGGCTTACATTACTGCAATTCTCAATGTTTTAACATAAATACGTGCACACATCCCATGACAGTCGTTAGTGTCGTGTATTTATGAGCCCCTCCCTGCCTTCTGATCGAAGGGCTCTCAGAACCATCCTTCCCTCCCCTTATTCCCTTTTCCTCTCACATCTCCGCATCCTTCATGGGAATGTATGGTGCTAATATGAGAGATGGAGGTAAAACCAGATAAGTGCCATCTGACAATTTTTGGTTTAAATATATATTTAAACCAGTCAGGCATCAGGTATATTTTTAATCAGTCAACCCTATCAAAGTACTAGCCTGGAAAGGGACTTAACTTAAAAAAATGTATCTGAAATATTTTATATGGTGCGAGTAATATGGTTGTATTCCTTTGTTTATTTGTGGGCACTCCACCTATACGACTTTTGCCTCGAGGGTGCCTTTAGAGTGTGGTTCACTCAGCTGGTTGAACTCTCTAACGTTATCACGGCCCCGCAGTTTGATTCGTGTAGCAGATAATTGGTCCAAGGCTTTATTCACACACTTGCTTCACATGGAGTTCACACTGACGTTCTTTCTCTCGGTGATGATTATGACGTCAGTAAGGGATGAACAAAAATAGCCACGTGAGGATACCTTTATGTACCTGCTTCCTCCCCCTGTTTCCCCACCCTTTTATCTAGAGAGAAATAAAGAGAGAGAGAGAGAGGCTACCATATTATTTGGCTATGCTGATTACTATGGGTTATGATTATTGTGTATTTATTTGTAAGCGCATACAGTTTTGAGTGCTATGTAATTTAAACAGTGAATAAATTCCTTTCAACGAGGATTTCCAAAGTTCTAACCAAACGATTTTCATCATTTAAAAAATAAAATTAAAGCTTATACACCAAGGATGGAGTCAAAAATTTCAAATTTCAAAAAATATTCAAAGAAGATGGTGTAATTTCAGGAGACGATTATTCTCTCTAAACACCAATTTCTAGAGCTTTACCAAATCGATTTTTTTTAAAATAAACAAACTTAATCAGATGATTATCATATGAAAGTTTACTTCTCTTCAATAGCGAAACCGCTATCTATAAACGAGTTACTGTCTTCTGTGAAAGTATGGACGTTATTAAAATAGAATCCCTGATTTAATAAATAAAGTTTTGAGTTCTCTAGAAGATTGTCTTGAGCTGTAAATTTGCACAAAAATGACCAAACATCTTAACTTCCATAGACGCAATGTATTTTATAGTACATCATATTATTCTTCAAAGCATAAATTGTATTAAAGTACGTATTTTTGTTTGTAAATGAGCTAGAAAATTGACACATTTCGGATTATCGTTATTTTTAATAAAATAACATTAAAGTTTTATATTTATTGGGGTTAAGTAGAGCGTTGGCAGAACTGGATAAAACTGGGCGTCATGTTGGGAACATGATGCCTGTCATATCACTTTGCTGGCGGCCATGAAAATATGTTCGTATCCATTGTATCTGCCTGTAGAGAAATTAAATATTACATGCAATTTTGCTAATAGAATATTAATATATATACAGTATTAAAATCTTCTGAAAAATCTAATAATATAATAAGTGCTAACTCGCGCTTATCCATGGCTACTCAAATATAATCTGTGATATTTAACAATGCGGTACATGTACTATGTGATCTGAATCCTGATTGATCGCCAGTTAACAAGCTGTCTTTGCTAATGTGTCGGTAAATTTGTTGATGCACTAAGAATTCTAGTGATTTAGAAAGGGCCGGAAGTATACTTATAGGTCTAAAGTCATGTAACTCTTTTGCTAGTCCTTTTTTAGGTGTTGGCGTATTAAGGAAAGTTTCCACATTGAGGGATACTGTCTGGTCATAAGCTAGAAGGTAAATAAGTCAGTTATTGTTGATTTAACGTTTCTTAAAATTGTTTGTACTAACAACATTGACATTTTATCCATACCCTTTGCTTTCTATTTTATTCTCATTATTGATTTGTATATCTCACGATGAGTCAAATGTGCAAAGTAAAAAGTACTGTCATTATTATAATTATCCACATTGGAAGCATAAATGTCGTTTACAGTTTGTATTCTAGCTATATTGTTATTTAAATTAGGAATGCGTCGAGTTTATTGGGACTGATGTGCATTCGAGTGCTTTTGGGCAGTGTATGTCCCACTACCATCCTCAGCAGCTCCCTCCATAATATTTTGGGTTATGAACTAGTATTTGAGAGTGAAAGGGAAAAGTCCATTTTACTTTTACTAATGACCCGGGTAAATTTACTAGGCAGATGCTTATACTCCTCAAAATTTCTGTTTTCTATGAGTGACTCGATTTTCATTTCTCGTTTAAATTTCGCATAATTTTTCTTGGTCACGTCTTCTCACCAATTACCTAATGTCATTAGTCACCAAAGATAAAAATGGTCTACTTACACGTCGAGTTTTTACTGGTGCATGTTTATTGTACAAGTCAAGGATCATATAGTTAAAAAGATGTAATTTGTCACCAATGTTTAATTTAGTGCTTACCAGGGCATCGATTGAACTTTGGCATTCAGTTTGTCTGTATCAATAGATTTAATATCACGATATGAAATGACCTTAGGTATGATTTTAGCCATACTCATTGAGTATAATAGATAAACAAGATCAAGATTTGAGATTCCAGGGACCAAAATTTGTCCAGAAGAGATCACTTTATCAGAGTTTGAAGTACATATACGATCAACCCACTATGCGAGGTGGCAGTATGATGTATTGCGTCTAACTAACATGATGTCATATCGTATGACAAAAATAAATTCAATAATTTAGAGGTTTCCTGGTTGTTATTGAGTAAATCCACGTTAAATTTACCCATTACAATTAGATATATGTTCATATTTGTGCATGTTCTCTGTCAAGGCAATATATTCAATTTTTACTTTAATAAATATACAATTTTACCTGCTGTCAACAGTAATCATACTTATCACTGTTGAGCTCTTTATAAAATCAAATTGAATAGGTAAAATATCGCTTTAGCGGTCTTATATTTCATTATAGGTTAATTTTATAGCCTGTCATCATTTTAATAGCCAAATATTTCATGTTTTATTTAATTTACACGTTAAAGTTGATATATTCTATATTAAATTTGTATTTACAACACATACATTATTATTACTTTTTTCACAATCTAGGATTAAATGTGGCCCTCTAAA
The DNA here is from genome assembly GCA_902155825.1 of Timema genevievae. Taxonomy (NCBI): domain Eukaryota; kingdom Metazoa; phylum Arthropoda; class Insecta; order Phasmatodea; family Timematidae; genus Timema; species Timema genevievae. The sequence goes on along the minus strand of CABFWO010000361.1, from coordinate 39,360 downwards.
GATCAACAGAATGAAAAATTACTGAGTCTTCAAGGGATTTATTATATGCAAGGTAGGGTAACCTGAATCTAAAAGGTAGAAAGTTTTAGAAAGACTGTCACGACATGATAATTAAAGGAAAGCACACAGAAGAAAGTGGCAGTGAAGAAGATATCCTCCGGCTACCAAACGTCAAAGACGAAAGGGCTTTTGCCAAGCTCGTCGTTCATGAAGAAACGGATAAAATACTGTGCGTGTTTTTTTTTACCCCCAGTTTCTCTTAGATTTTGTAGGACGAACCCGACTTTTGAATCTCAAGGGGAATCACTTTTGACTCGCACCACTTAAAGAGTAAAGAGGAAAAAATAAAAAAAAGAAAGTGACATCACACACATTTTACAGAACAATAACTTTTATATCTCAAACCCCAAAAGGACCCCAGTAAATAACTAAAAAAGTAATCTAAATATGACAGAGACTTCTTTTAACCATAATCTAAAGTTCATTAGAAAGGTCTCATGATTGACTAGAAGATGGCAGCACTAACTCGATTTAAAATTGGACTTTTCCCCCCTTTCCCCCTGTATCCTTAGCTTTTAATAGTTCCGTCTTCCCTTTACCCCCGCCTCTCCACAATAACCTTCCTCCCTCTTCAAAGGCTACTTGGTTTGTGAATTTCTTCTTTAGAACTATGTTACTCACCGCGCGCTGATAAACACAAGATTACTATGTTTAGATGTTTACAATTTACGGTGGGGATGTAGGGAACGTGAGTTAAGAGCAGTGTTTTTTTTAGTTTTTATATAAAAACTTTTTTGTCCAAAATAAATAAAGATATCGCTCCAGCAGAAACTTAGTTTAATTTTCTTCACTTGGTGATTTCAACATTTGTTGAATATCTGTAAAAGGTGTCCTGGAATGTAATGACAATTTTCTCTCTTCATTTAAAAGGTGTTTTTTTATTTAATGCTGCTATACTCAGGACAGATATTCAACAACTGTTGAGCTCACCATGTGAAGAAAACTATACTATGTTTCTACTGGCGTAATATTCTATTTATTTTGAAAAAAAATGTTTTGCTATACAAACTGCAAGAACAACTATTTTCTCCTGTCCCCTACATTCCCTTCTTAAGGGGCCGCCTATCAGTGTTTGGATGCGTTGCAGACAACCAGAAAGCCTGCTTGGAGAATGATTGACTATAATTATTACGGAAATCAGCTGTATCTCAATCATATTCGAACAAATTTAAAAATAACACGTGGAGACAGCAATTAAACACGGGACTTTTGACTTAACTCTACAATTATCTACAAACATGATAGTCAGTGACCCTGAGCACTGGATGATCCCTGGATTTCTTAGTGACAAATCATTGGTGCACAAAGCTAAAAGTCCTGGGTTTGATTCCCGTGTCCAGTTCTCATTTTTCAATTTATTCGGATATTAAAACTTTTCTAGTGGTTTTGAAGCTCTATAAATACAATTCCCACAGTGAATACCACAGAGTGAGAATATATCCCTTAAAGTAGAGGGCACCCTTAATTTGAGGTAAATTAAAGATAGAACATTAAATATAAAGCGTACCGTATCACAATCAGAGGTACGCTAGAACAAGGCCATATTAATATAAGTATAATGGAAATCACTTTGAATTGTTTATTGATCCTAAAAATGGGTAAACAGTGTTAATTGTTTATCAAACATTTCCGTGAATCGTATATCAATATCACGTGCTTTTTTTTTTCATCGCACCTTAGCCCATTCGGGTTATACGTTTATATACTAATTACGCTGATGATGGTTTAGGGATGAGGACGGTTGAATTTTAAAAAGTTGACCCGAATTTGCGTGGAGAGAGAGTGGAAAACCATTTAGGTAAAAACCACCCTTAGTACACCTGACCAGGATCGAACCATGTTCTCCCCATCACGGTAGTCTAGTATATTGCGAGAGTAGTGCCTTAGATCAAGTAGCCACCAAAGCGGGTAATATCCTTGTTAATCATGCATAACAGTATAATATAATATCACAGTTAATCATGTATATAATATCCCAGTTAGTTATTTATTACTATCTCGGTTAATTGTGTATTAAATATCCTTGCTGATCGTGTATATACTACCCCGGTTAATCGTGTATATAGTATCCGAGTTAATTGTGGATTAATATCCTGGCTAATCGTGTATGTACTATCCCGGTTAATGTGTGTATATAATATCCCAGTTGTGTATCGAATATACTGGCTAATCATGTATGTACTACACCGGTTAATGTGTATATAATATTCCAGTTAATTGTGTTTTGAATATCCTGGCTAATCGTGTATGTACTACCCCGGATAATCTTGTCTTGAATATCCTGGCTAATCGAATATGTACTACCCCTGTTAATGTTTTTTATAATATCCCAGTTAATTATTTATTATTATCCCGGTTAATTGTGTTATATTATCCCGATCAATTGTGTACTAAATATACTGGCTAACCATGTGTATACTACCCCGGTTAATGTGTAATTAATATACCCGTTAATTGTTTATTATTATCATCCCAGTTAATCGTGTATTGAATATCCTAGCTAATCGTGCATATAATATCAAAGTTTAATCGTGTATATAATATCCCAGTTAATTGTGTATTGTTCTACCGGTTAATTATGTATAAAATATCACGGCACAGCGTATATGTAATATCCAAATTTAATCTTAGGCTTCCATCTAATATCCCGATTAATCAAGCATTTAATATCCTGATTAATCGACTGTTAGATGAACTCTTAACGTTTCCTAGCATATGCCTCTAACTTCTGCTCTACTTGTTCCTTAATAAAGAAAAAACCTCGCACATGCGCGTATTATAATCATCCCCGTGCCTCTTTCGAAGGTGACTCGTCTCGCATCCCCCCTCCCCCCACCTCTCCCCCTTCTTCATGACAGTGAGAACATGTATGGGAACATATTATGAGCTGCAGCCCAAGATTACCTTAAGATTTGATGCTTTCGGAGAGATGAAGGGAAGGAGTGGAGGCGCTAATGGAAGACGCGGATCACGTTCAATTGTCTCCATCTCTGCTGTTATCACATGTTGGGGTTGAGAATCCCCCCCTCCCTCCATCAAGTTTACTTTAATGCGCTCTCAGTACAGGTTGCATGGCTTAGTGTTACCCAACACGGGGTGCGTGTCCCACCGTCTTTCCGGAGAAAAGATTCTGATTCCGTAATAGTTTCTCATACATAAAAAAATACCATGATTTATTATTTTAATACATTTATCTAGACGTCTCTTCCATTTATACATACATATACCGGGTGTTCACTTGAAAACTTTCAACCAAAATATCTCGAAATCAATAAATTGCAACAAAAAATTTTTTTTTAGCAAAAGCTGTTTGGTTCTGAGGGGTAAGTAAGGTGGTAAGGCTGGTATGACCTTGGGTGGCGTTGCTAAGGTGACGTTAAGGTCAAGTTGCCCTTTTAAAAATGAGAATCCCTATTTTTTTATAACATATTCCTGTAAATTAAGTTGTGCCATTTTCAAAATGGTGGTTTTAAGCTTTTTAAAATAAAAGATATAACGAGAAATGAGCCTCACAAATTTCTGAGTCGCCAGCACCGGGCGCGGCATTAGAATTTGGCATATTCAAACATGGCTCGGGAAGATACAAGTGTCAGGGTGCTAGCACACGTGTGTTTGTTCACGTTTATTTTAATTTAAATTTAAGGAGGTTTTTCGAAATGTTCTCGACTTAGAACTAAACATTATTATATAGTCTATTTTCGAATTCACTTCTGACTTTTACTAGGGCTGTTTTTGTAATATTTCTACATGACATTGTTATACTACTTTTTAACTCTCCGATATTTGCTGATTTAGTTAGATAAATAGTGAAATTTATATGTCCCCTTAAAAAATCTAGGTTCGTTAAATCAGATGACCTTGCTGGCCCCTCACTTGGTCATCTTCTGCCAATCCATTGTCCATCAAATCTGTTGTCTAACCATTGACAGTAGTGTATGGTGAGGTGGGTTCCATCTTGCTGAAAATTTAAAATATCTTCATCAAGCTCCATATTTCCATGATTGTCTAGTTGATTTTCTAGGACGTGTACTATGAGAGGATGAATAGCTACCTCAAGAATTTCCAAGTATCTTTTCCTCTGTCAAATTTTCGTCAATAAATATCAGACCAATAGTCATGTCACCTAATATACCTGCCCAAAAGTAATTTTTTCCAGCCATTGTGTGTGTCCGTCAGTAAAAATTTGAGGATTATGATCACTCTAATAACGACAGTTGTGTTTATTTACAAAACCACTTAAGAAAAAAAGTGCACTCGTCAGAAAAGCAGATTCATTCTAATGACAATGAATTCGCATTAAATAATTCGGTCATTTCTTCGCAAAACTATACATGATCATCTTCACTTAATGTTTGATGTAACTGAATTTTATACGGATGAAACTTATTTAATGTTAATATCTTATGAACCGAACCAATTGCTACACCAGTAACTTTAGACATTTCCCGTACTGAAATTTTGAGATTTGCCAGATACGTGCTAGCTACTTGTGTGAATTCCCTCAATACTGTACGCACAGTCCATTTTTTTGTTTGCAACAGATCCAGTTTCTTTAAATTTTGGAACAAGATCCAAAACATAGCTATCTGATACGTTTTTATCCTGGTGTCTTTGGTTGAATTTTGATCCCGTTCTTCAAGCACATTGAGCCTCGGCTCAAATCAGAAAAATCAATTTTTTTTTCTCGCTTCCAGACTGTAAGCAATTTTTCAAGATTGGATGTTAACAGTAGAAAGCAAACGAGGGAACTAATAGATTTGTAACTCGCATTGATATTATAAACAATGTTTTGTTTACGATCTTACGCGCACGCGTGCGCACACACACACACATACACACATACACAACATTGTACCTTCCTTAGTTATGTTTACATAGGCCAAATTTTCATTAATGGTTTTCCACTCTCCCTCCACGAAAATGCGGGTATACTTCCTCTCAATTCAACCTTCCTAATCCTTAACTAATCAGAGTATATTCCATACTGGTAGTAAGACGCGGTGATAAAAAATAAAGTGTTGCCAGGGTATGCGGGTCTTGCTAAAACTGTATCTTGGATGTGTTATTTATCCCTCTGTCCCTATTTGACCAATCGTACATAGTCTCCACGCTACATACCTCGGATGTATTTCCTTTGAAATCCGACCAACGAGTGTTCTACTGAGTGATGAGAACATACCACAATAATTACAGTTTAAACTAACTTTGCTAACTCAACACTACACTCCACGTCACTGGTTGAATAGGAATATTTTTTTCTAAAAATAAAACCCACCTCTATGGTGTAGTTAGTTAACGCGCTAATTTCGTGTTGAGCTAGATTGCCAAGAACGGGGCGATCGAGGTTCGAATCACGCTCGGGTGAACTTGGGGGTTTCCAAATTAGTTTTCCACTCTCAATCCAAACAAATTCCGGCTCACTTCCTCTATATTCAACCTTCCCAATTCCTAACCCATTAGCGTAATTAGTACTTAATGTATAATCCGTACGGGTAGTAAGCCATGGTGTCAAGTATTATTATTATTATTCTAAAAATAAATTTTAAGTTTTTCTAAACGATACTAACAAATTCTAATAGGTTTTATCTACTTACATATATGATTGTACACATGATAGTAGATGTGACTGGTACTCGTCAGTTGGGATAAAGTGTTTGCCAAATGACTTTTAGGCTAACTGAATTTAGGTAAAATGACTTTTAGGGTATATCGGGACTTGAATCCCGGTTGAATGTACTGAAGGTGTTTTTTCTCCTAAATGGTTTTCCACTCTTAATCCACAGAAATAGGGCCACACCGCTTCTGAATTCAACCTTACTCGATCTTAACATATTAGCGGCATTAGTTCGTACATGTATAACACGAAGGGGTGGTAAGACTTGGTGATAATAAAAAACCTTGAATATAAATATCAACAATATCAACAGCCCGAACGGTTGAACATAGGTACCAGTCTTATCTTGCTGAGTTTTCTAGGAGTTCTGAGTGCAAATCCTTGCCGGGTGTAGTAAGGTGGGTTTTTTTTAACTAAAAGATTTATTGACATTTATCCTCGAAAATTTAGGTACACCTTTCCAAAATTCAAACTCTTGCTTGAAGAGAGCCATCATTCACGCCCACATACGCTAAAAATGCTTGAGCAAGCACCATGCTTGTCAATCATGCTTGATAGTCTGTGGACCCCTACTACCTGTTCGTGCTATACACCTATATATTAGTTACTACTGTGTTAGGGATTAGGAAGGTTGAATTTTATAGTAAGTGTACTTGCATTTGCGCGGAGGGAGAGTGGAAAACTATATAAAGAAAAACTACCCTCAATACACCAGACCGGAATTTGAGCCCCGATCTCCCCGTCATCGGCAGTCTAGTCTATTGCGAACGTGACGCCTTAGATCTTGTGTACATGGAGGTGGGTGTCATTAAATCATTAAATACAAAAGTGTTCCGGTTTACAGTGCATATTAGTCCTGTTTATGTTATGTTTTATGGAAGGCTTAAGAGTAATGTCTATTAGAGGAGTTGCCTGTTTACCTTCAAGAATAAATGTTCAACACTAATTTATTTATGAGGAGAATAGGAATTAATGGTGAGAGTTGGTGCATTAGTTTATTTATGTTCTTCTCCGAAATCATAATATACACCAACACAATAAAAGTAGAACATTAAATTTATTAGAGCTTAAATTGAACAAGTAGGTATTTACAAATATTATTTCAAGCTTGAATTGAAATTTATTGTGTAAATGGAATAGGTAATGACTTATAAATAAAAAAGATGAAGTTTTCATAGCGACAATTTTATTTATATAATTTAATACCCATCCTTTTATAAGTCAATCATCATTAAAAGTGTGTGTCTGCAGTTTAAAAGCACCTCACATTATTTGAATTATCCCAAGTGCATCAGTAATCTAGTTTTGAGCTTGCTTCCTACCAGGGTATGGTTGGATGGAGGGCAAAGTAATATCTCCTTTGTGTCTATGTGGACTAGAAGATTGTTATCTCAACTGCATTAAATGTTTGACGAATAGTTTACGTGTATAGGGGCGGCGTTAGTTCACAAAGTGTCTAAAACTACAAACATGAGAGTTTGTCTATTGTAGAAACACCACAGCTATGCCTTTGTGGATGAAGGATTACTTAATTAATGTTGGTAGGTGTGTAATGATGGGTCTTAAGGTACCACATATACTATTTAAAGAAGGATGTGTGTGTGTGTGTGTGTGTTTGCGTCTGCAACACCACGCGCTTATACACACGTCTACAATTTGACAACTGTTTTCGACAAAACTTGTTGTTGTTATAATAGTCGGTTTTTCCTTAAAGGTCCAAAGATCGATTACAAGAAATATTTAATCTTTAATGTTTGTTAAACTATAAATTATACCTATAGTATAACTATGATTGTTTTTAAAATTTAAATATTTTAATGTTGACCATCCATTTATTTTTTATTTATAGGGGATCTGGAGAGTATAATTCATTTTAGATTAAAAAAAATTAAAGCTATAAAAATATATACTTTAATACGCGTCCCCTTCTATCTCACCTTAAGGTCTAGAAGATTCGATAAGAAATTCCTAAACGCTAGAAAGCTAGTGAATGCATAACGCTACTGGGTGGAGTTTTAGGAGAACAAACAGGTTAGAAGAAAAGTATATATGCTAATATAATTTGTATGGTGAGCCTCCACTATTAAACGACGTCATTCGTTTCACAACAATCCATTCTACGCTCTCATACCAGTTACCTTCAGTTTCCTGGGCATCTGGATCTTAACGATCAACCGAAATATGTGGATTTTGGAATCTTTCAACCTGGAAAATGTCAACTTTTAGACTATATTTACATGTTTTTTTATGTCGACCCAAGGGGTCTTTGGGTAAAGTGCTCACCTTAAGACTCGATGTTGGTGGGTTCACACCCGGCTGGGGTCAATGGATATTTCTTGAGTGATAAAAATCCATAGCACAACTTCCCTCGAAGGTGAAGTAAAGCCGTCGGTCCCATGTCGATTGTGGTATGTAAAAGAACCCTAGAAGTTATGTGAACAAATCTTTCCGGCAAAGTTTTCCGCTCTGTCATATACATTCAGTGTGAAAGGTGATGGGTAGCCAACACACTTCCTGAACATCGCTAATGCATGGGATTTCTACCAGATGGTGCAGGCAGAACTAACCACTACACGCTTCTTTCTAGTAGACCTCAAGCTCGTGTACTATTAAAGGTTAGGTTAATATTCAACCTAGGTGCAATATGATTGGAGTCTATTAAGGCTACCGAGGCAGCTCCCTTAATAACTCAGTATTTCAATAGTACTTACGACCGACCTACTTCGTTGGCCGCGTGGTCTAAGGCGCTATTCTCACAGTAGACTAAACTGCCGAGGACTGGGAGATCAAGGTTTAAATCTCGGTTGGGTGTACTGAGATTTTTTGCCAAAAGCTATTCCACTATGGTTTGCCACTCTCCCTCCACGCAAGTGCGGGTACACTTCTTCTAAATATAACTTCACTAATACCTAAAACCAGTAGCTTAATTAGCACATAAGCGTATAGCCCGAATGGGTAGTAAAACATTGTGCTAAAAAAAAGTACGTATGAACAGTTTTTACTTAATTTTAAACATTTATCAACGATAGCTAATTTTGTTTTTCTAGAAAAATATATCCTACAAAAAAAGGATACAAATATGCAAACATATGAAGATCCATTTCCTGAGGTAAATTCCCCCAGTTATTGCAGCGTTGAGCGGACGCGACGCCATGTCCACGCTTACTAATATTCCGGCGAGGTATTTCAATTACTTGAGTTTGTATTGGAGCGGCTTCACCACTTCGTTCAAACGGAAATTAAGTGTTGATGAGTTAGTTAGCGGTCCGATTCGCCATTCCTATGACAGCGGCGAATTAGAATACGCCACGTCCCAAACAAGATTTTATAACCTTGATGAACAGTTTATTCCTGTCAGAAAATTAAATATAGTGTTAACATTTTTATTAAAACTAATTTACTCACTTCTATCAATCAACAATTAAATATTTTAAGTAGCTTATGAAATTAATATATTTCCACTGTCTGCTAGCTGCTGTAAAAAACATAACTAATCAATAAAATCTCATATTTATTGATGTTAAACTTTCCCATAGTTATTTATAATCTGTATTTAATCGTGAACGTAGGCATAAATAAATCAGTTAGCCCTATACTTTTTTATTTGTTTAATTAGTACAAATAAGTTGTATTATTTGTAAAAATATCAATATAAATTTAGACAATTTTTTATCACCACGTCTTACTACCTGTTCAGGTTATACCCATATATGATGATTACTATAATGAAATAAAGATAAGTGAGGTAATATACCCACATTTGCGTGGAAAAAAAGTGGGAAACCATTTAGGGAAAAAACACTCTCAATAGAACCGATAAGGATTCGAACCCTGATCTACCCTTCATTAGAAGGCCAGTATTAAACGAGAGTGACACCTTGGCTTAGACCATTCGGCCACTGAAGCGAATCTTAAGCTCAATTAATATTTTGAAGAATACATATATTGTAAAATTTAATGTTCATACAATCTTGATGATATGACAAAGATAATGACCAAACAATTCGAATAACTTAGTACCTAAAATCCTAACAAGATATATAAAAATAATGGCTATCACTTCAGTAAATAACTTTGAAATACATGCTTTTCCTGGTAGATTTAGAGTGTGCTGTCATTTTAATCAAATACTATAAAGTGCCATGGTTCATAGTTTATCCCATATTTTATTTGATTTAACATAGAATTTGGCAACGAATTGTCAAATTTACTTTTTTACATCCATTACTGATTCCAGCATATGACCTAAATCAGTTTTTTATTCAACCCATACATTTTCCACTACCGGATTGTTAGGCCTGTCGTAGCTTCATATGCCTTATAATCTCTTTTAAGACTAGGACAGACACAACATCCAGTCCCCAGCCATTAATTTATCAATGTGAATGGGTAAACCCATGTTTTCATCAATGGTACATTTTCGGTCATGCTGGGAATCGAACCAGGGACCCTTAGCTCAGAAGGCAGACACGCTATTGACTGAGCTGAGGTGTCAAATAGACTATTGTGTCCGAACTCTTAGCTATATTGCTAACGTGAAGGCCTATGACATCTGAAATAAGTCTCCTGTGTTAGATTCCACGAATGACCTAAAATATTATTAATGGAACTTGGGCTTGTCATTTCACGGATAATAAATTATAACCCGAGGGGCTGGATGGTATATCCGTCCTAGGTTAAGGTAGCTTAGATGGCGGATATTGGAAGAAACTTATGCTCCCCTTGTCCCCTTTGATGCACGCGTTGCTTAGGGATCTTAATCAACGTTAATATATTTAAACAAAGAAGTGATGTCAACAATGGTTGTAAAATCATATGATGGAAAATAAATAAAAAATATATAGACTGTATGAGAAATTTTTTACTATTGTGTCGTAAAAATATGTTTTGCAAACTAATAAGAAAATCACGATATAGATAAAAAAAACACAAATCACATCAGAACCGGTGCAATTTCATTTAAATTCCTCTCAATTCGAACTAATTTTCCAATAACTCTGAATGAAATGAGTGATGCAATTGACAGGTGGTGGTCTGTATTTTCAATCAACTAGTTCAACCATTGTGGTTTGTGCAGAATATGAAATGGACGTTAATATCAAATATAAAACATCAAAGCTCGGTCAATACACTTTAGAAAATAGTCATACGATCTAACTTTCTTTCTCTCTCTTCTCAAAACATCCCAATGAAGAAACACTTCTAGAACCTTTTATTTTATATGCCATTTGGGTTGATTCACTAACAGCTACATTCAAATAATAGGAGGGAAAAAATCTCTAATACATTTAACAATTTTTACAATTATTTACGTCGTGTGGGATCTGATCTGTTTGAGGAACTAAGATGCATAAAATTAAGTTAAAAATGACAAACTGCACAAGGGAATTGAACTCAGGATCTTTGGTTTTGCCTACTAATGTTCTACCATTGAGCAGTTGCGGTTCAAGATACATTATGAGATTGTTGGTCATATTTTTACTTTCTCTCGACACCTCGGAGAGAAAGTATTGTGATCGTACAAAAATATTTGACTCAAGATTTGATAAATGTCGATGTTTAATGACCCCCTGAAACAAAAAATTTGTTTTCACGATGACATATGTCCGTATGCCTGTACCTCGGGCTAGAGCCGAAACTATTTTACCAATTGGGCTAAAACTTGGTACCTGGGGTTTTCATAAGTTCACCCCCCTCCCCCAGGGTTATTTTGGAATTAAACATCTAAGCTTAAAATTAAGGATAGGGGGCCCTACCGTAGTTTATTGAAGGCTAAAAAGAGAAAAAAACGGATTTTCTCAAAATTCGCTCCAACGATTTTTTTTTAAATTTTACATCTGTACACTGTTAATCATAATAAACAATATGGAAACTCTAATTTTCTTATGAAAATGACTTTTAGGGTACTTACATGAGGGATATTTTCCAATGTTCATCATCTCCACAAATATTTCAGATAAGAAATAAATTATCATTGTAAAGTTGTGGTACTATTAAAGATAAAAATCTTTTCTTTGAAATATATTTTTATAAAACCAATTATTTCTGAGCTATAAGAAATATATATTATATAATTTTTAATCTAGTTCTTTGAAAATGAATTTGGTACTTATGCTCTTTGGTGGACAAAGATGTTTCTATTTTCTCAAATTTTCTGTAACAATGTTCCTAGTTCCTAATGCCATAGAGTAAGTACTAGTGTATTCTATTTATTTTATGATATTTGGTGTAGTGTTTCTACAACAATGTATAGACTACAACAATGTATAGACCTATTTATCTCGTTTCACAAATCTTACGAGTTTTTAGTGACAGTCTATTTTAAGATAAAAGCGAGAAAATGTTTGTGCGATGCACCGTACCATTTATTTTAAAAACAAAAAAATGTCAGCAACTATAGATACATCGCTGTTGCGCGGAGTGTTTCTATTGTAGTATGTGGTCAAGGCGCTCGATCCCATCTGTGTGCCCCTCTTGACGCAACACGCAAACCTCACGAGCGTCGTGGCTTGAATAATAATTAATTTCGCGAGAATAGTTAGTGAGCCACAGGGTGCTAATTACTTAACATATTTCACAAATCTAAATACCTTGGTGACCCTTCAAAGCTATGAGGGTAATTTTGCAATCATAATAATAATTATTATTAGCTTCGGTGAAAAATAGTTTAAGGACCTGTCTTTATACTGTCTGCATATAAGGAAGGTAAGAATGTAGAGGAATTGTACCTGTACCTTAATTCTTGGAAGGATAGGGTAAAGAATTCTTATACATCCATGCAATATTTTATCCCCAGCGTAACCGTCATGACAAGATGACACTGACAAGACGAAACTGACGCCTTCGTTAACGTCAAAGTGTTGATTTATTTGTACACTTACTTTTAATAAAATATACCCGTATCACACTTTATAAAGAGAGGAAGTAGTTTAAGCTTGATAAATCAATAGTAATTACAAATCTGATTAACATCTTAGCCACTCTTAAACTAATTAACTAGGTCAACTCACTTTTTGTTTTACTTATGCGCTTTCTTATGCGTTTTTCAAGAGGTTTTAATTTATCAAAAACAAAGAAACTTTTAGCGTGTCTAAGAAATACTATACGAGGGAAAGTAAAGCTTTTTCAACCAGTATGCCAATTACTAGTTGAATTTTGAACTATCATAGTGGGACATCTCTTATTACGTTTTTAAAAAACCCAAACTTATGTAATTAATAACTCAAATCAAATGTTAAATAGGCCTATTTTTATAATGCCTAAATTTTATAGAAGGAAAATGTATTAAATTGGCAAAGTGAATAGTGTCTTAAACTGTTTTAATTTCAACATTTGAACGTAAGTACCGTTACCTTAGCTCAGTCGGTAGCTTGTCTGTTGATAAAGTTAGGGGTCCCGAGTTCTATTCTCGGCATTGTTGAAATTTACTATCGATGAAATTATGGGTTTACCCTTTCACATTAATAAATTAAAATCCGGGGACTGGATGCTGTGCCTGTTCTATTAAGATAGATTATAAGGCATATGAATCTATGACAGGCTCAGCAGGCCGGTAGTGGAAAATATGACTTGAATAAAAAACTGACCCAGGCCACAGGCTAGAAATAGTAATAGACATAAAAATACTTAAAGTAAAAACATTGAAAGTAACATTTTCAGTTTTTTTTATTAGCGTATGGTATATTTGACCGGGGAAGATGCGGCATCTAGTTCGGTCGCCGTTTATGTAGACTTTTAACAGCTCTGTGAGAAAATAACGTTGCCCAGGGTATGCGGTACTTATGGAGGTCGTCTAAACGTCATACCCGTAAAGAGATGATGTGATGATAGTGATTATGAAGGTGTGGAAATCATAAACTTAATTTAAGTCTAACTAACCAGACCATAGTGAGCATAAGAGCAATTCCTCTTTCGGGAAAAATACCTATGGTGCTGCCGGGTATTGAACAGGGGACTTCTATATCTGTAGACAGGGGTGATAAGTCAATGACCAAGAGACGGATCGCATCTTAAATGAAAAAAATAAAATAGATATATGAGTATATAAATATGTTAAATTAAGAATGTTACATAATGTTTCCATGTTAGTTTGAAACGTGTTGTATTTTACTAGCCAAGATATTTATGTTCGTTTCATGGCACACCATATATAATTAATTATGAGCTAATAAGATTTCTACTTAACAAAGTTAACTGTGACATGACATTGAATGACATGGCTGTCTAAACATTGACTTCAAAAAATTATACCGCATTAGTAAAAGTTTTATTTAATGCTTATAATAATGAGATTGCCAACCAAATCCCCCCCCTTCCCCACTAGTGGAGCGCTTGCCGTAGATTTGCCATCCCTGTACTAGAACAACTTTAAAGTACTTATGCACCATATTTTCTATTAATGGATACCAAGTTTGTTATAAGTTTGTTTGTAATTTTTCATCTGGGTATATCGACTATAATTTACTGAAATACAAGCAGAAACTTAAGGGAAAACCATTCATCGAACCGTGCGCATGGCCAGAGTTAACGTTTTAAATAAAAACAAATATAAAGAGAAATTTTTTAAAGTAGGCTAATATATAAAGTTTTGTCAAAATATGTTGACTTGTTTTCAAAAAGCTTAATAAACACCCACTTACCTAGAGTAAATTTTGAGTATAATTTTTCAACTTTAGTTTATAAGTGTTGTGCAATAGCTTATGAGTTCCCATCAGGTTAGGTGCAATACAATAATTAATTTCACTTGACGAACAGTAAACACATTTTTTTAAGCTTTTTTTAAAAAAAAGGTTGGAGTGTTATTGATGCCAAAATATTGTTAGCAGGGTCATTATAATTATAACAATTATTTTTAAATGAAAAGCTACATATATAATATTTGTTTGGAATTCGTAATAATAAAACGTAATTATTAAAAATTGAAAAACATTTTACATGCTTTTATGTGTTTTTAAATATATTCTAATTTAAACATTTTTATATTTATTTAACGAAACCTAAAAAACAATTAGGCAGAACCGTGTATTTATTGTTATATGTTTTCTTCTATTTTTCTCCTTAGAACGTTACTGATATAAATTGAATTTGTTTGGAAATTTATAAGTCCCTAAGTTGGGAGGGCTGTTACGAATAAAGTTAAAAAATAAAATGGAGTGTATCCCTATGATTGCCAATTTTGATGGGGAAAAAAACAAAAATATGTTTATAAAGATATTTGTCTTAAACATTATGTAAAACTATAAATGAGGAATTTAATTAAAACTAAAATATAGGGACAGGGAAGGATTTATATCTTTGCTGAGCCCAAGGTTTAAAAAAATTATATACCCAAACAACATTAAAAAAATATTCCCACCTACCCTTTCCAAAGTTTCAAACTTGTACTTTTTTTATTTTAAAAATAAAATATTTAAAGCTCAATGTTAAAGATATTATTTATATAAGGTAATGTTGTCATTACAATAAACTAGATTTGTTTAACACAAAATAAAGTATATAAGGGAAAAGAGGCAAAAGTCACATTACATAATTGTCCGGGACGAGGACTTTTATATCTCAAACCTCATAAGGACCTCAGAAAATGCCCTTTTTTATAAATTAATTTAACTATGGCAGATACCTATTTTAACCATGATCTAAATTGCATTTAAAATGTTTTTTGATTGTTTAACACATGTCAGCAAAAACTCAATTTGAGCTAAAATGGGCTTTCCACCCTTTTCTACTGTACCCTTCAAAAACGCACACACACACATATATATATATATATGAAAGACTCAATGGTAAAAAATGGAAAGCCCAATTTAACTTAGATATGTATGTTTACATAAATAGTTCTCGTGACCGAAAATTATGTAAAACTTTGAAAATAAAAATATTTGAATCTTGTTTATAAATGCGTTTGTGGAGGTCCTCGGATTTGTGGAGGCTCTGGTGCGCTAGTCACTGGGCCCCAGTCCTCCCCGATAAATCCAGGCCTGTATTGGAATGAGACTTTAAGTCATATTTCTTCATCTACAGTAAATTACGAATATTTATAAATTCATTTATCCTTAATTTTTTTGTTAGTGATTACTTTATTTTAAAAGTAAGACACATCACATTTATTATAAATATGTTGAATTAATTTTTTAATGTGAAATTTTATCATTAATAAAGTAGAGCCCTTAAGTTTTGTAAATTACTTATAGCCTAGAGTAAACGATAAAATCTGTGACATCAAAATTCGTGATTTAATTAACTATGTACAAAAAATTGTAGTCCTGAAAATAAACTAGCACGATTGTTAAAATAACAATTTAAAATCAACTTAATTTAAAAATAACATTTTAACAGAATACCAAATCAAGTTTCTAGGTTAGTTAAATTCAAAATAGCAAGTGGGATGTTTGAAATTGTGAGTGTGTGATTTCAATAAACCGACTCCTCCAAACTTAATTAAATCCAGTTAAGCGAGATGCTTACTACATATTATTGCTTCATTCAGACATTAGTGATAAGCTTGGATGTAATTAATGACCCCCTTCAAGACAACTTCTTAGCTCATAAATGACGTAAATTAAACGAGATAATAGAGCGAGTAAAGTAGGAAGTTATTTTGAGACAAGGCTCTTTGTAAAATAAAACCAAAATGCTTTAAAATTAAATATACATTTGAACCTATAGATATATTGGCATACTTAGAGATATAAATACTCTATTAAGTTTCTTTTTAGCACAGCGTCTTATTACCTGTTCAGGCTATACTATATGTATTACTTACGCTAATGATTTAAGGATGAGGAAGTTTGAATTTAGAGGAATTATACCTGCATTTGCGTGAAGGGATAGCAGAAAATCATTTCAGAAAAAACCACCCTCAGTACACCCGACCGGTATTCAAACCCCGTTCTCCCTATCATAGGCAGTTTAGTCAAACACGAGTGTGACGCCTTAGACCATGCGATGACCGAAGCAGGTCGGATTTTATGGTTTAAGTCATTACGCCTAGGGTATGGGAAGTGTTCTCACTTTACCAGAGGGGGGATAGGAAAACACGCGTGGAAAACAGCACTCTAGGCACCGAACCGAGGTTCGAACCTGAATCTCTTGTGTCCTGCGTCCATGCTACTGGGTTTCCTGATGTCTTATACCACTTAAACATCAGCGCGTATTTGATTAAAATTGAACGTGTGTTATTTGACAATTAATTTGATAATTTGTAAATGTGACATTTATAAACAAATTTAAATGTAAATTTTAATAACTAACATCTTTGGAAAAGGCTAGAGGTAACAAAAACCGGTTAATTTCGATATTTTATTTTGAGTGTACTATACATATTTACCTACATTAAAATATTAATTTATGTATGTTTAACATTTCATTATTACATTACAATAACACAAATATAACCGTGCTGGTATGGCAAATTTAGGACTGCTGTAAGAAATAAAACAATTTAGCTAAAGCCAAAGGTGGGATTATAAATCATTCAGTGTTTGTAAAAATATGGATATAATTCATAATATACACTTTTTTAAATCAATTAACCTATAATGAATAAGATACTTTGAAAATAAAAACAAACCATAAACAACGAGTATATTAATTTACAAATCCTGAGATCGAACCTTGATGCTTCTATTAAAGTCTTGAAAAAAATTACCACGGTAAGCTTTTTAGAAAAAAATTAAATTATTAAAACTCTTGGTGTCATCCCACAATCGAGCCATACCGACCGAGGTGACGCTATCTGTTGTAGAAGATATTGCCAACTTTTGCGGATATAAGGTGACATGGATCTGGTCAGCACAACTAAACCTTCGACCATCGATCTCAGTTTTCTGCTACATCTTTATTCACGTATTTCCTCGTTCGTTCTCATGATGTTTAGTTGACCCCGTTCCAGACCAACTGCTTCACAGAAAATATGTAAATGACAGAGATCGAACACAGGACATCTAGATTTGTTGCCATAATTCATAATTCTTACCATTATTATTATTATTATTGTTATTATTATTATTATTATTATTATTATTATTATTATTATTATTAGCACCACTTTTTACTAACCGTTCGGGTTATACGCACTTACGCTAATGTGTAATGGTAGGGTGATTGTGAGATGAAATGGAGGATCTACAGTTTAACGTGAGATCCTAACCACGGTGGAGGCCTGGCATTCCTCACATTCACAAGTTGTGAGTAATGCACGTCTTGTCAGAGGTGAAGGGAGGGTTTAGCAATCAGATTAATTGGTGCCGGGACCGAGGATTGAACCCCGGACCCCCAGCAGGAAGTCCGACACCTTTCCTCTAAACCACCAGGTCATCTCTTATCACTAAATCACAGAGGCGGTCATTACGTAATTGAACAAATATTATATGGCTTTAATGAGTTGGAATCACTTTTTAATAAAGTAGTGATTCAAAATATTCGCACTGACGACCACAAAGTACTGTGTTGAGGTTCGAATCTTTGGTTGGTGTACTGAATAGTTTGTTTTACAGATGTGATTTACAACTGTGGTTTCCGTATTTTCTGTACGAGTTAATGCGGATGCATTTATTCTTGACTACAATTTCCATCTCTACCGCCTAATCTAGGACAGTGAATTACTAAATATATAAAAATATTGTAATTTTAATGTAGTTTCGCTAAATTTTGTATCCAAAATACATTATTCAAGACATAAATTATTATTTTTACATTTTACAAAAAATAAAAACGACATTTTTACGACTTCACAGAAGTTTTTATTTTGTAAAAAAAAAAAGTCACGAGGGGACGTATATTCAAATATTCACTGTGAATGCGTTTTCATGGCTACATAAGACCATAATATACACTAGTAAATTCAAAAATATGAGATCATAAAACAAAGAAAGAAGTCTACACTAGACTTTCTTACGTACAATGTATACAAATATTTATTACTTGTTCAACTGTGCTATGTCACTTTAATCTAAATAAAAGTTTTATCATCTAATAAACTAACATTATAATGGATCTGAAAGAGATAAGGTGTGATGAGGTGGACTGGATATAGCTAGCTCAAGCTCAAGGGGCGTACTTTGTTAAATGCATGAATGTCAATGAACGTAATGAAAGTTCGAGTTTCTAATTCCATAGAGCAAGTAAGTATACCGTGATTTTGGTAAGAACAACATTATCTGGCAGTTACTAAAGTTACTAAAATAATTTAAATATATTCAAACATCAAGTCATATTATTTGCAGCCATCACCTACAAAATAACACTATTAACATAGTAAAATATTATTAATTTTGGTCGCAAATAAATATGTTCGAATTTTATAAACCATTCTTCCACCCAAAATCAGGGTATAATAAACTAACGTAGCAGTTGGCTCCCAATAAAACTATATTTTATTGTATTCTTAAAACTCATATAATGGCATATCAGTTATATATAATATTTGATTTTGCTTAAACTTAACTACACTATTATTTTATGAAACATTGTTTACATATTTTGTTTGAGGGTACTTTAGACAAAAAACAAACAACAAAATTACACTATTTAGTAACAACAATAATTTAAACTCAAGTAAACTCAGTTTAATCGGTTATGTTTTATGTGTTTTATTTTACATCCATTACTGTTTCCAGCCTGTGGCCTGGATCAGTTTTTTATTCAAGCCATTTATTTTACACTACCGGCTTGCTAGTTCTGGCCTAGCTTCGTGTGACCTATAATCTAACTTAAGACTTGGACTGGAGCAATATCCTGTCGCCTTCCGTTAATTCATCGCTGTGAAAGAGTATACCCACATCTCATCAATGATAAATTATTCGGTCATGCTGAGAATCGAGCTCGGGACTATTAGCCCAGTAGTAAAACACGCTATCAACTTAGCTAAGGTGTCAAATCATGTTTGTAGTTAAATAAATATATATAATAACGTAGAATGTAATTGATGTATTTTGAATTGTATAAACATCACTAAAACAATGTTGGAAAAATAAACAAATTTAAATGTACATTTTAATGATTAATGATCTCGCTGCAAATTCTCAAAAAACCTTGACGTTTTATGTTGCGAAACTTTAGAAAAATGACTGTATTTATTAGAGGAAAGATAAATCTAGAGCCCTTTTTCATCAAGCTTAGTCTCATAGCTCCACAAAATGCTTAAAAAGTTTGTAAATGAGCTAATATCTTATTTTCACACATTTATTTCTATTGATAAAATTCAAAATAGGGTTGTTAAAGAAAAAAAAGCCCTGTTGGAATCGAATTTATGTTGGTTTTGAACCATATTTTGAAATAACTTATTACATAACTAAATATAGCGTTATAGCTGAACGTCTGCGCGGCAATTTCTCACTTACTGAAGCGGTCTCCTTAAAACCAGTACTCACTGACACTTTCTTCCCCTCTTGTGCGATATGGAATGTTAAATGTAAGCAGCCCACAAACTCCTCCCCCGTTACTATAATAAACCTCACTGCAGCACACAGATACACCTCTCCCTTCTCTATTTCTTCTCTTTCCAACATCTCCTTTCCCTGTTAAAACACCCGACAAACCAGGGATGCCAACTGGTAGCTCAACACATTTACCATCCAAGAACAAAAAGCGGGGGCTATACAGAGGTAAGGAAGGACATGGTGTAGTTTTTAAGTCGATGTAAACATACTGTAAGACATTTTATCTGTCTCATTACCAACTTCAGTGGCCGAATGGTCTAAGGTGTCACTCTCGTGTTAGACTAGCCTGCTGATGACTGAGAGATCAGGACTCAGATCCCGGTCGTTTTTACTGAGGGTATTGTTTATTTCCCCCCTAAATGGCTTCACACTCTTGTTCCACGCAATTTCTGGTAGAATTTCTCTAAACTGCTTCCTTCTTCATCCCTATGTTGAGATTGTTATTTGTAGAAAATTAAAAAAACTTTCTATGGTTCTGTTGGACCAATATTTGATTCATTTTTCTAAAAATAAAAATCATTTTCTATGAAAACTGTAAAACACTATTTTCCCGCGTATCCTTACCACCTTAATATTTATTGCTAAAATATAACTGAATACAGTACGGCCATAAATTATGCTCCCTTTTAAAGACCTTAGTAGATAACTTTATTTTACGAGATATCTTTAAACTGTTTGTGCTAATTAATAACACAACTCAATATATTTTTTAAATTAAGTAGATTATCACAATTCATTTTATACTTTAGTAAGCCAGATATCTCTTAAAATAATGACTTACTTAAGGGTTATAATGGAGGTAAATAACTTATGGACATTCTGTATTTTATATATCAGTAGTTGCATTCAAAATAAACATAGGCTATGTAGGTTTTTTGAAATATACTTCAAATTAGTTACAATAATTTTTAGCATGCAGCTTTATATTTTCTAACCTAAGTGAACTAGAGAGATTCTTCTTAAACTTACCACGCAAAAATCAGTGTAAATGAAAGCTGTTCCCCTTTACAAGAACAAGTATATAATATCTTGTGAGAGAAACTCATTTGTGGTCATGCTTAACAGAATAATTTGAGAATTTTGTAGCACTTAAATGAAGAGGATTAATATTTAAGGTGCGGTAAAAAGAATTAAGGTAGGCTTTAAACTTAAAATAAGCAGCGGATTTTCATAGTAGTATTACTTAACACAAAATTTAAATCACAATAACTGGCAATATCAGTAGGACATAAGCACACACTTCCTTACTTATGGAATAATAGTAGCTAATTTAATTTGAACAAGATATAGGGAATATTCCATTAAACCAAGCTATTTTCTGTTAGATTTTCACATACTGTAGGATAAATGATAACAAAAAAGTTAGTTAAATTTCTTAATTTAAATTTTATGGCGTAGTTCAAAAGCTCATAAATAATTAACTATATTTCTGTTCGATTTTCTGTAATTTTTTTAAAATACATGCTATTTCACACTTAAAATAAACAATACGAATATTTTACCGAAATAGGAATTTTTACGTATTGGGTACTATACGTATGTAAGTGTTGGTAATGTTTTAATAGGATAGTAAAGCTAAAAATATAAGGGGTGCCTAGCATATTTGACAACTTACACGAAAATGTAATATTAGATGTTACAGTCCTTCGAACTTGAATAAGTGAACTGTAACATCTTAGGTGAAAATTATGACCTAAATTTTGAAAAGAAGTACAAAAATTAACCTATTAATTGAGTGCCTACTTTAATTGATCAAAATTTTAGTTTAATTATTATGCCAAATAAACTATAACAGATGCCATATAACTTTGTCTTAATACAAAAACTTCATTATTCGCTAAGCTAGCATTAAAATATATATATTATATATTATTTGAGAGGAATATTGTTTTAGTCTAAGATATCTGACATTTTTTATTTGAAGTATTTAGCGTGCACTTTCTGAACCGGTTGATTATATCAGCACACAATAATTTTTATGAATTAGAGCGAAATATCTTACCAATTTTTCCGGGAACGGTATTCTCACATACCTTCCAGGGTTATTTTAAATACCACAATCGACATGGGATCGACGGCTTTACTTCCCCTCCGAAGGAAGTTGTGATACGGATTTTTATCGCTAAAGAAAAATCCATCAAACTCGGTTGGGTTTGAGCCCACGAACAGATATTTAACAACATTCTGAAATTATGATACACTTAGTAAACCTCACTTTAAATAAAATAGTCTAAATGATTGCTTAAATTTCCATCAGAATGTTAACAGAGTATAAAGATATTTTAGCAATGGTTAAATAATCGATTAAATAGCCAAGCTATTATGGTTGTTAATTACGGTTGTAACCTTATATAAATATCACATTCTTTAAATTGGAAAAATGACACATGGACAAGGTCCCGGGTTTTATTCTCGTTTCCAGATGCCATTTTTCAATTTAAAAGATACAAAATTTAAATATTTTATAAAACTAATTTATCGTGATGGTACAAGTTGTTACTTATAAATAGTTTGTTGTATTTATGCAAATGTTTCACTAGCGTTTAAATTATAAATGCTTCTATTCACATAAATCATGGGTGTTTAAAAAAACGTTGGGTTGAAATTACTGTTACTTTTATTATTGCAATTAAAGAATTGTGGATTTGTGGTTTGAATATGAATTTAGTGTTTTTGTTTCAATGAATTACTCGTATTTCAGTATTATATCATTTATCCAATGTTTGAGTAAAGATAACATAAAACTGTGCGAGCTATTGCTAGATTATACAAACAATAAATACGGTATTAGAACTCTATCAGCGAATATGACATCAATGTGATTTTTGTGTTTTTAATAAATCCATTTCCCTAAGGTATTTGAATAATCATGAATTATTCACTAATCTTCTATAATTAGAATGATAAAAACGAGTAATATGGGCTGAAAACAAACGGTTATTTTCAAAAATCGATATTGATATTCTGCCATCAAATACCTCTAAGGTAATTCGACTATATATATATATATATATATATATAGAGAGAGAGAGATAGAGAGAGAGATATATTGGGCAGTTTTAACAGTTATATCATTATTTACTTTATATAGTGATTAAATAATTTCAAATCATTGCAATTCATAAGTTATAAGGTGTCAAACTTGCTATTTTATAGTTTTTGTGTGCCTTCGTTAAGGTCAAATTGTTAATGCATTAGGCTTACACTTACAATAGCTAGACATTCATATGAGGTGTACACAGTGAAATACTATATTATATATATTATTATTACTACTACTATTAATATTACTATAAATACGCATATTAATTAAGTTTCAGCCCCATACATTAATTACTTTGCCTTAACAATGATACTAAAAAAAAGCATGTTCTACCCCCTTTTAACTTGTAAACTGTAATTGTTTGAAATAATTGAATCATTATTTATAGTTTAGAGTAATTATACTCTAGTTAAAATTGTGCAATAAATTATTGACTGTCGAATTACTTTAAACACATCCCGTTATCCACTGTGTAAAGCAGTTTGACTGCAAATGAAGGCTTTTAAGAGGTTATTTGTTGTGAACAATGGAGTACTCGATAACTTTGCAAGTTCTAAAAGCACTCGTTTCTAAAGAACTTTGAAAATAAGTAGCTTAGAACAACATAATCAGGTCTACGTAAGTGGAAGGACCATTAATGGGAGTCGGTTCGTATGTATGCTTCTATTACTGCTCGTTTGAACTATCTATAGCTCACACTAACTTTCAATAACGTAGTATGACTTTCTTTTCTGCACCATGTTTTATTACATGTCCGGGCTACCCGCATTTAATTACACTAATTAGGTAAGGATGAGGAAGGTAGAATTTAGAGAAATGCTACTAGCATTTTCTTGAAGACAGAGTGGTAAACTCTTAAAGAATACTCACTCTCAGTATACTCGACTGGGCTTCGAACACTAATCTTCCTATTTACTATCAACCAGAAATATTTTTAGTTTATATAAAAACTCAGTGGCACATCGAGTACCATCTGAAATTCTTCACGTGCCATAGGGGTTTGGCTCACCACAATTTGGGAAACATTGCGATAAATTATATGATCAGTGGTATATGTGAAAAAATATTACCAATTAATAAAAACACTCTATTGTGCCAGCCCTAAATCGATCTATACCAACCGAGCGACCGCCGTCAGTTGGGAATGATAGTGCCAACATTTGCGGGTAGAGGGTGTCATGTGGTCAGTACAACAAACCCTTCGGCCATTCATCTCAGTTTTCTATGTTGGAGCCACTACTTTTTTAAATTCAAGTAACTCTTCATTTGTCCTCACAAGGTTGAGCTGACCCCGTTCTAGACACACTGTCTTAGAGAAAATTCAGGAAGCACTGGGATCAAACCTGGTATCTCTGGATTGATAGCAAGAAACTCTGGCCACTGGACCAGAGAGACTGTATTAGTAATTAATAACCAAACATTAACTGCGTTCTTCCCAATATTTGAGCTTGAAATTAAGCACCGTGCCCTTTCTTTATTACATATTATGAATATAATATATTCCTGAACATATCATGTAACATTCGATGCTAAAGTTTCAACAAAAGTTTTAATGAGTATTAATTAATCAAATTAAAGGGAAGAGATTTTTAAAGGATTTCAAAATAAAGATTAAATCATTTCTTTGTTTGTTATATTAAAATAAACAAGGTTATATATTTCGATTTAGAGTGCTTTAAAATTTAAATTGTTAAAAAATTTATTTAATGTTATGATTTGAGTGTAACTATTTGTTTTAGCAAAAACCATCCTCTGAATTGTTTCATTTAATCTTTCGAGAAAAAATTACACATAAAAACATTTTAATTTTAAAAACCTTACAATATTTAATCATCACCATAACATTATTATTATTATTATTATTAGCACCGCGTCTTACTACCCGTTCGGGTTATACGCACTTACGCTAATGTGTAGGGTGATTGTGAGATGAAATGGAGGACCTATAGTTTAACTTGGAATCCGAACCACGGTGGAGGCCTGGCATTCCTCAAATTATCACCATAAAAAAGCTCGTTTGATGATAAGGGAACCAAAATTGATGGCCTATCTTAAGGAAATAAGAAAACTTTTATAAGAGATTTTTCTGTCCACTCGGCAATTAATTACTAACACAATACTATTATTGTGCTTAGTTTTTTATTAAGAATATGATTATTTAAAAAAGAGTGTATTTGGCTTAAAAATTATAGTATACACAACAAATGGATATTTCTTAGTCACAAATAAATAACGATTCCAACAAATAAATAAGTCACTAAACAAAGTTGGTTAAAATTCATACAATTAAAACGTTAAAAGATTACTTTCTATACTAATTCCCGAAGTAAAATCAACCTCCATTATAAAAGGAAAGCTTTCCCTCCGAAGAGGTGTAAAACACTTTTTTAATTTCAAAAATATTCAAGGGGGTGAATTTTTAATTTGGGCTAAAAATCAGAAAAATATATATAATATATTCTAGCCATATTAATTTAATTTATAATTTATATTTATTAATACTACTTTATTGAGAGCTGTCATTGAATAATTGACGCATGAAGCGAAAATGGGCTAATTGATTACTAGCTATATAAAAATGTCATCTCTTAAAATCTAAGTCAGAACAAACGGTTATATCACAGGGAAATTAATATAATAGGACTAAAATAAATATTGTTTGCAGTGTACCGCACAGAATTTATCTCGCCTTTATCTTAAAATAGAGACATTTACTAAAACTCATATTTTCAAAAATAAATATCATACATTGTTGCATAAACACTAAACCAAATTGCATAAATTAAATAATATAAAATGTTACAGAAACATTGAACTAAGATGAACATCTGTCACCAAAGTGCATAAGAATCAATTTCAATTTTCAAAGACCTTAATAAAATACATACTAATATATAGGCCTATAATATATATTATATATCTATGCTTATAGTTCAGAATCTATTGGTTTAAAAATTTATATTTACAATAAATTATTTTGTTTTTAATAGTTCTACAACTTTACAATGATAAGCTATTTTTTTATCTCAAATAGTTGCGGAGAAATGATCAATATTAGAAATTACCCCTGGTGTAAAGTAAGTACCCTCAAAGTCATTATCATGGGAAAATGAGAATTTACATTTGGTTAATAACGTAAATCAGTGATTAGCTGTATAATTTAGTCAAAATCGCTAGAGTTGATTTTGAGGAAATAGATTTTTTTCTTTTTTGCCCTTCAGTTAACTAACTTTAATTTTAGGGTAAGATATCTAATTTCAAAAACTCCTGGGAAAACTTATGAAAACCCTAGATATCAAGTTTTAGCCTGATTGGTAAAATGGTTTCAACTCTGGGCCAAAATATATAAACACAGACGGCATTGTTAAAACAACTTTTTAGGTTTCGGGGGCGGGAGGGAGGGGGGGAGCCATGAAAAGTTGAGATTTATGAATATATCGAGTTACAATTTTTTTTTACAATCACATTAATTCTCTCTACGATAAATCGAGAGAAAGTTCAAAGCTGAGAATAATAAAAGTAATGATTACTAAGAATTTTAACTAACGATCATAGTGGGAATGGGAGGGTGGAGTGAAGTCTTTTGAGACAGTGAGTAATATACCTCCATGAAGAAGAGAGTTGGAGAATTGAGTCACAACTCCCCCCCCCCCCTTCCACTCTCCATAGACTGGTCCACGTGACATCAATCTCACCAGCTTCCAGGGCTTGACAGCATATAGCTCTAGACTCCTAATCTAAAATAACCTAGTTCCTCAGAGATTTCTCAGCCCCCTCTCGGGTGCTTATAACTTTGGGCTCAGACACAGCACCCAATCCCACCCCCCTTAAGTCACATTGGTACAGGACTGTTAAGTCGGTGTTGGATCCAAGGAGGAAGGGGGTGTACGATAGAGGAGGTCCGTATCCCGCATAGAAAATAATAAAAAATATTGAAACCCCCAATAACTTAATATTCTTTAAATTTTAAATGGCGATAGTTACGGTTATAGCCGCGTTTAAATAACCAATATGATAGCTTAGATATCCAATCCACCAATACCTAAATGTTGTAAAGAATGAGTGACACACCTCCCTAGCCTTGTCTCCCACGTGACCTAAACAATGGCTCAGTCAACTTAGCTCTAATGTGCATAAAAAACAAGTGGCTTAAAACTAAAATATTTTACTGATTAGATTACTAGGTTTAGTATGATAATCAATAATATGTATTAAAATACATATTTTTTTATTAATACCTACTAATACATTTTAGGTCCTGTAAATATTTAATTTTATTGTGACAGTGATATTTTTTAATTAAAATTATAAATTTGTTAGTCAAAATAGTGCTATTTCTTACAAGTACTCTTTATATTACTAAGATTAACCAACCCCTTAGTGTAGTGGTCACTGCACCCGGCTACAAGTCCAGGGGTCCTAGGTTCGAACCCCGACTGGTACCGCGGATATCTTTCCCTAAAGGAGAATCACACTAACGGTCACCAGGGTTTGATTGGTCAGATTAAAATAATTTTTAAGTGTCACCACTGGTTCCACACCATCATACTCACTATCGCCATCATCTCATCTTATCGGGACATGAAAAGAGCCTCCAAGAAAAGGATGTACGAGTAGTACATTCAGGCGTCCCCTGGGTAACATTACGTTAGTACCGGCTAATATTTCCACAAACTGGGCTAAGAGTAATGTAGCCCAGACACGGACTAGTATTATTATTATTATTATTATTATTACTATCATCATAAATATACTAGCAATACTATTATTATAGATTGAAACCTTGATTATTTAAAATTATTACATGTATACTTCTAAGAACCTTATTGAAACCAATCGCCTCCCTCGACCAGAGGCCTTGGATCTGCCCTCGCTGTAAGTTGTTGATATGAATAAACTACATATATTCTTTATCGAAAAGAGTAAACATTTATTATTTTCTAAAAGTGTACGAAGCTTCGAAAACTTTGATTATGCCTCGAAATTCTTGCCTTTGTTTTTAAAACTTCAACTTTGTTTCGAAAAAATATTATCTTAAGACTTTTCTGCGAAAAAAAAAATGACTTCTACAATTACGAGGCTTCGTCAATAAAAATATTGAGAGCCAAAAATCCTTTTAAAAACTTCATGGTGTGATCCCTAAAGCGAGCGATACAGACCGGCTGCCGCTATTAGCGATAATAGTGCCACCATTTGTGGATAGAGGGTTTCATGTGGTCAGCACAATGAGTCCTCCCACCGATGATCTCAGTTTTATAAACCTGTGCTGCTACTTCTTTATTAAAGTAAGAGTTGAAGCCTTAAAATAAGGGAAGGCACGAGAAGGGTAGCCTACATTTGCAGTGGCACGGAATGAAAAGTAAATGCATGCTATTACTCGTTCAGTAAGTTGTTGACAACTTTCCAGCTTTCAAGGAATGTAGAACTCAGAATATACAAAACAATAATTTTATCTGTTTTTTTAATGGGTGTAGAACGTGGTCTCTTAAATTACATGACGAAACACTTTTAGGGTTTTTGAAAACAAGGCGCTTAGGAAGATATTTGGTCACAAGGTATAAAGATAGTTGGGAGTTAAGTATGTTACATAATGATGAGTTACATACCCTGTACTAATAACAATATATTGTAAGGATAAACAAGTCTAGTAGATTACGGTGGGCACTGGGATAATCTAGAACCGTGTTCAGGGTAAACCCAATGGAAAGAGACCGTTGGGAATACCTACACGAAGATGAGAGAATAACATTACATTTGAGCTGTAAGAAATAAGGTTTAATGAGGTGGACTGGATAGTACTGACTCAAAATATGTATAGGGTATAATAGGGAGAACTGGATATGACTAGCTCAATAAATGGATAGGTGGCAGACTTTTGTAAGTGCGGTAATGGATTTTCTAGTTCCCAATGCCATAGAGTAAGAAAGTAGTGATTTTTTTTACATACTTTACATGTATCTAAATAATATTCTCCGTGTAGTATGACAACGCAAAGAAGTTTATCATATTACAATCGAAAAACTTTTGAAAATAATTTCTTTGTTTCGATGTTTCAGGTAAGCAGTGAGAACAAACCAGCTGGTTGGTCATATTCTTTCGAAGATTCCTTATTCTTTATAGTAAGTACTGTGGAATTAACTAAACCTGTTTAAAAGTAAAGTAAAAATAAGCATAATTTAATTTATTTGGCTGTTTAATTCAACCTTCACAATAATTGTCTGCAGAATCACTCCCGATACTTTTTTTTAACGTTACATTTAAGGGTATCCCGGATTGGTTGGCTAATGTCAGACACATTTATCCCGGTTTATCAATTAAGGGGATTTCGGGATTTGAAATCTCTCAATCTATTAGCGTAGTTAATTGCTAAGAGCCAGGATGGGTAGTAGTAATACGCTACACAAATATAGAATTATATAATGTATTTAAAAGTACAGTATTATTACAAACAAAAATTTGAAAACTCTGAAAACTTTGAATATACTCTTTGACCTAGATTCTAAAAAATGTTATATTTAATACCAAAAATAAACAGTCTAATAAAATATCTAAAAGTTTACCGTTAATAAAAGGCAAAGGGAAATAACACCAGAACAGGACCCCTAATCTTTGATTTTGGTAATCACATGCGCCGGTGGCTGGCCACTGTTCTAACAAATATTGTTCTGCGCATGCGTTCATTGAGTAGTTAAAGTCCTCGCTTAGCGAGATCGCTCACCGTGTATTATCCTTCAGACGATTACAAGTTGACTTACAAAATACTGGAAAATTTATAAAAAGACATTAGTTTTTCCATCTCAGTTTAAAAATATACAACTATGGACTTTTTTTGAGCACCACCTCTCGCTACTAGTGTGTGTTGTATACATATCTACTAATTACGTCGTTGTGTTAGGGATAAGAAAGATCGAATTTAGAGGAATGTACCAGCATTTTTCTGAAGGAGTAGTGGAAAACCAATCAGTAAAAAAGCCAGTACACCCAACAGGGATTCAAACCTTGATATCCCAGTCACTGGCAGTCCAATGTATAGCGAGAGGGACGCCTTAAGCCATTAGGCCACCGAAGCCGGTCCCAATAAATTAAATTGTGAGCTCTCGCAAATATCTTAACTATATAAATATATAAAGTGGGCAATTTAAAATGTGTGTTGTAATTGTTTTACCTGATAAAAGCTCTATCCGTAACAAAAGACAGTCTGATTATTTTGAAATAGTCGCTCTCCGTAGAATGTTAACTCCCTCGTGTTTGCTCTAGGAGCTACATCTGACGGACAAGAGGTCCTCCGTGACTGCTGGTGATGAAAGACAAACTTGGGGAAAGTGAAGGGATCCCCGTGTCGGTCATATAGTAAGTCTCCCTCCTCTACCCCCTTCTAACCAGTCTTCCTCACACGACCTTCACGTGCAGGGAGGGGAACTTGTAAAGTCCAGACAAGGGATCGGTAACGTTCCTATCATAACATTAAAAAAAACTTCAGGGCTTTCTATAGTTTATTTCTTTTGTTATATCCAGCACATCTTAATACCCGCCCGGGCTACACGCATTTTAACAATGGAAGGATCTACGCCGGTGGCCGCATGGTCTAAGGCATCGCTGGAGTCCCAATGACAGGGAGATCGCAGCTCGAATCCTGGTCGGGTGAACTGAGGGTGGCTGTTTTTCCTAATAGTTCTCCCAATTTATTTCCACGCAAATGTGGGTACACTTTCTTTAAATGTAGCCTTTCTCATCCCTAGCTCATTAGTGTAATCAGTACATAAGTGTATAACCTAAACCGGTAATAAGATGCGGAGATTAAAAAACTTCATAAATAATCCGGGATTTCTAAACGTCTGCAAAGCTTTTCACTGTTCTACCATGTAGAAAACGTAAATTAAAAATACATAGGTATTTTATTAACACACATAAAATGGATTAATTTTATTTGAAAACTTTTTTTACGCTTTCATTAAAATATATCTATGGAATACCAATTTATATTTTAGAACAACCACTTTAAGTAAAACAGTTCTAATCGATTTTTTATGGTACGACCTTAAAAACTAACTGCAGATTTTTTTTTTCACGAGGTGGAACACTGGGATTCAGATGAAAATCCTTGTAGCTTTCAATTTCACGGCTTGCGGACTGAGAAAGGATTAACGCTAGTAATACCGGGGGG
>CABFWO010000360.1:328406-344287 GCA_902155825.1 Timema genevievae | reverse complement strand
GGGGGGGGGGGGAAGGGGGCTCTCAACACATGGGTCTCGAGTACAGTTAGAGCCCGCAGCCCGCGGCTACCCAACCTCACACGACTCTCAGACACCCGAGACATCATGATATATTGAGCGACCCCAAGAGGATTCCACCTGCGCTCTAAGACTTCAACTAGAAACAAAATCCTTCTGCAGAACAAGTCACCAATACTCTAAAAAAAAATATTCATCTCAAAGACTCACGAATCAATTCTATCACTCACAAAATGTTAAAATTTTAAAACTAATTTTATACTTTTCTTACATTTAATAACGCAATGGTTACATTCATGTTAATTTAGTTTCAGAAAAAGAGGATAAGGGTGCGCGACTGCAAGCTGTAACTCTAAGAACAAATCAGCCAACCAATGTTGAGTACCGATTCTGCTACTCAATACGAAAGATAAGGCAACAGCCGAAAGGTAAAACTTATATAATCTCTGCGGGTTTTTTATTTGCTTCTTTTTGATTGGCTAACATCCCGGATATCAAATGTGAATATAATTTAGATTTGCCAAGACTCACGAAATCTCCACTCCTCATTACGAACAGGGAATATCCAAGATTAAGAAACACTCTACCATCAGATTTAAATAGATCTTTTCCTGTAGCATCAAATCTAAATAGACCTTATCGTGCGGTAATTCAAAACCAGCCACAAACTATAAAACAACCAACAGAAGAAACTAATCCTACCACTTCAGATATTAAGGATTTGCTGAAAATATTTAAGGACCATCAACATATTTGGTCTCCTTACAAACTTCAGGTCATATCTAAAGAAATGTAAACAAACTCAAGGCAAGACTGAGAAATTAATGATACTTCTAGAGGGGGCGAGCGAATACTTTTTCAGTAAAGATGACTTTTAATAACAGGAAAGTTTATAAAGATCTATTAAGAGTTCTCATTTGGGATGCAAACGGCCTCCTACAGCAGACAAAGGAATTTAAAGACCTGTTAAAGACATACGCTGTTGATGTAACCCTCATCTACAAGACGAAATTGAAACCGACCAAGAAGATAAGCCATTTCGGATATCAAATGTATAGGAATTATAGAGAAACAGGAAAAAATAAAAGGGGTGGGGGGAGACAGTAATTCTAGTGAAGAGCTATCTTCCCAACTATTACAAAAACTTTATAGATGTAAATAAATAAGCAACATCCATATATTTACACACCAATAAAGCAAATATTTTGTTCGCGGCAGTGTATGAAACACCCACTAAGCCCATTCTTTCACGAGACTTGAAAATCATCACTGAAGGAGAAAACTTGTGACCTAAATAGCAAACATACTGCATGGAATAGCAGAATGACGACCCGAAATGGACGCGTTCTTCTACAACATGCGAATGAAAACCACTATGTGGTTCTGCGACATGAGAAACCTATTTTATACTTCTCAAATTCCATATAAAGACCAGACATTATGAACGCGGTATTAAATAACTTGCTATTAACGGGAGACAATTTAACTGTGCTGATCGAGATGGATTCGGATAACAACCCCCATTTCGTGAGATTCAACCTTACCACGTAATTAAAAATCAGGGGACCACGACAAACAACGCGTCAGAGTGATTGGAATATTTATAAGATAAAACGTTCAGAGCACGCTAAACGAATCTTGAAAATGAAACACCAGACAATTTCGATGAAGGCTGTGCGAGTGCTCTCAACAAACGCTTCGGGAGGAATACAAAAACCGCTTCAATGCATATACCATTGAAGCATAGCTTAAATCTTAAGACTGGATCACCCCGATATGGACTTCATGATTGCTTGAATACGCGAGGAAAAAAGGGAATGGCAGGTATACCGTACTCCTCAATGAGGAACAAAGTAAAACAGACTAAAAGCTTAGGTTAGGAGGAAGGTAAGCCAAATACGTAGAATAAATTGGAACACATATTTGACCATGGCAGCTACCTACAGACACAAAAATATCTGGAGAGGGACGAGACAGTTGAGAGGCCTAAACTAAAATAACATTACACCGGCCTATGACTATGTACCATTTCATAAACTTATTGTGATGGATTGTGTGCTACCACTGCTGTGTAGCGGTTACAAGGCCACAATTCAGGGGGAGCATCATTGTGAACATGTGAGACGATAAATTTCTGACATTGAGAGTAAAGTGGGATGGCGAAGGAGGAAATAAGTAGTAACATATATTCCTCCATTGCAGGCACGGTCTTCAGGTAATTGAAAATTATAATCTCTTAAGAAAGCCTACCCTTCTTCCTTAGAAGAAGGTTTACAGGTAACATGGCTGATCAATCACTAATAGAATTAGTGTAAAAAACTGAGATACAATTTTTTTTTTAATTAAAGAAACATCCAGGTATAAAATGAACAGTAGGATTAAAATTGACGTTCATAATTTGATCACTACTGAGTGATTGTAAAAAAAATTTTAAATTGTATTTTACGCATTGTAGTGATTTCACTGTGTGCGGCTCATTTGAATGTCTTGCTGGACTAAATTTCAATCATTTGAATTTATTATTTTTTCTTAACAATAACCAATAAAAAGTAGAAAACAGTTTATCCTTATAATTCGTGAAATGTATCTAGTACAATTATGTATACATTTGTTCAAATATTATTTTCAGGTATTTATCGTGCACTTGCTCAGGGCCGCCCTTAGGGGTGTACGAACGGTGCGGCCTACCAGGGGCCCGCGATTTAGGGGGCCCGAGCTTGCTTTAGGCGAGAGTGGGAACACACAAGTTTGGGTGAAAATATTTTAACTGCGCGCTCGTATTAAGTAGGCAACCTATAAAATATTCTAAGAGCGTAAAACAAATAAAAACATAATAATGTGATTTGGTTTAATGAGTGGATATCTCTCGCGATAACCTTTGAACGCACAATTGTTCTTTGTACCTTTATACATATCAAGTTTGTTGAGAAAATAATATTTAGCACAGCGTCTTACTACCCGTTCGGGTTATACGCTTAAGTACTAATTACTCTAATAGATTAGGAATTGGGAGGGTTGAATTTAGAGGAATTGAACCCGCATTTGCGTGGAGGGAGAGTGGAAAACAATTTAGGAAAAACCACCCCCAGTTCACCCGACCGAGATTCGAACCTCGATCTCCCCGTCCTCGGCGGTCGATCGTTGAGAAAAGAATCGAACAAAGGGATGGGTAGAAATCAACCTTTATATGTATTAAAACACGGCTTTTAATATTAATTATTACATGTAATTACCTTTTAGAATATTCCCCTGATGCCTTGAAAATTGGTAAATAGGTGCAAACTACTGACTAATAACATTAAACCAAAAGTAAGTTTTGTTCTATTTGGGGTGAGGGGGGGAAAGGACCGAGGAAGATAGATGGGGACCCCAAAAACGAAGTTTTCCCAGGACCCCACATATGCTAAGGGTAGTTCTGCACTTGCTGAATCGACCAATTATATCAGCACACGACCTACAAATCAACTTAATTCTCGAGCAAACACAATACTCAGTCCCTAGACCATTAATTTATTATTGTTAAAGGGGTCAAAGGGGTAACCCCGATTTTACTAATGATAACTTTTTCAGCTATTCATATAATCGAATCCAGGACCCTTAGCTCAAAAGCAAAACGCGCTATCGACTAATCTACGGTGTTGAACTATGTTCAATTTGTGATTATTTTTTTTATCTTATGGCCATAAGATGCATTTGGATATGACCATGTTTTATTAAGGTGGTATGGTATGGGACGCTAGAATAGGCCAGTGTTTGTTCAGATTTTATGGCAAAACATTTTTTGGCCAAAATAATGTAAACATTGCTTCAGTACAAACATAGAATTTAATTTTCTTCACATGATGACCTCAAAATTTCTTGAATATCTGCCAAGAGTGTTCTGGCATTTAATGACAACTTTTTCTTTTCATTTAAAAAGTTCGTTAGATAATGCCACCATGCTCATGACATATATCCAACAACTGTTGATATCACCAAGTGAAGAAAATTTTAAACTATGTTTGAAATGGAGAAATATTTTATTTTTATTTTGGCCAAAATAGGTTTTGCCATAAAAACTGCAAAACCACTGGATTTTTCTCACGTCTCCTTCCATTTCACCTTGACTTCGAAATATACACGGAAAGCGTTAATTTTCAACTAATCAGAAGATGGGTCTCGTTAATTTGATTATTATTTGTTCTGCATTTGATTTTGAATCTTCCCAATGTTATCATTATTTATATAAAAATTGTTTGAAGCTATTATTATAAGGCAGAGTACCGGTATGTGATGGACGTGTGAGATCAATGGCTATTTAATAGCTATCATAAGTTCAGCCCCGTTGGTTACTCGAGAACGGCTTTTTATGCTACCAAGTGTTCAAATTGTCACTGAAACTTGGGACATTTAGGTTCATAGGGCAGTAGGTCTCCATCTTGTGCTGGTTTAGACCTGTATTGTGGCTAGGGACGGACATCGAACATTTGTGTTAAAGTTTCAATGTTTGATGTTTGAGTCATTGATGTTTATTGGTAGATGTCCGAGGTACCGATAAATATATTATATATATAACATATTTACACATATAATTATTTACTTACTCTAAGACATTTACCCGCCTCGGTGGCGTAGTTGGCTAACGCGCTAGTCGTGTTAAGCTCGACCGCCGAGGACGGGGAGATCGAGGTTCGAATCTCGGTCGGGTGAACTGAGGGTGGTTTTTCCTAAATGGTTTTCCACTCTTCCTCCACGCAAATGCGGGTTCACTTCCTCTTAATTCAACCCTCCCAATTCCTAATCCATTAGAGTAATTAGTACTTAAGCGTATAACCCGAACGGGTAGTAAGACGCGGTGCTAAATATATATCTAAGACATTTGGAACTCGAAAGGTCATTATCGCACTTACATCAGTACGCCACCTATCTCTATCTTGAGCTAGTTATATCCAGTCCACCTCATTACACCCTATCTCTTTCAGGTCAATTCTAATTTCACCCTCCCATTTGCATCTGGGTCTTCGCAATGATCTCTTCTCATTGGGTTTGCCAGTTAATACCATGAACACTGTTCTAGATTCTTTCATTCGCGCTGCATGTCCTGCCCACTGTAATCTACGGGACTTTATTTTCCTAACAAATACATACATATACAATACATATTGTATATGAGGACCTGACGGTCTAGGGGTAAGGTGTCAGATTTCTGTGTTAGGTTTCCTAGGTTTAAATCCCGGTCCCGGCACAGATTTATCTGATTAACAAAACCTTCCTAACCCCTGGCAAAGTGTGTGCTTTCATGTTTTGTGAATGTGTGGAATACAAGGCCCCCACCGTGGTTCGGAACCCACGTTAAACTGTAGGTCCCCTTTGCTTTCCACCATCATCATTCTCACGTATCATCCTATCATCTGGGGATAGTGGAAATCGCCTTTAAGGTGTTCACACCTCAGAAATAAATTCCTCCGCACGCCAGGAAAGCAGAGGTAAGATAAGGTTGACCGAGATCTAGAGTATTAGCCCCACCCACCCGCATATTATATATAGAAATATATATACATGTGTGTGCGTGTGTGTCGTGTGTGTGTCGTTTGTATGCATGTGTGTTGATACGTCAGTCTTGCACTTTTTACATCTGCCACTTTTACTAATGCCCTTCAGTTACAGTTGTTTATTTTAGCTAAAAATATCATCGAGTTTTTTAAATAAAGCAATGATTTTTTGGTTCAATAACATCGATGTTTTATAAAGTATGTTTATTTTCTCATTACCTTCATCGGTGTTACAGTATCGATAGGAACATCGCAGTTTTTCATTCAAGGTTCATCCCTGTTGTGGCCGCCCGATCAACGCAAGCTCCAGCGAATCTGAGTCGTCGAAAGAAACATTTCATTGCACAGCTGAACAATAAAAACGGGTGACGAACCCCACCCGGTGGTGGATTTGAATAAGTCGGTTACAAACCAGTTGATGACCTTGACATATCTAGCTGCCGCTGCAGAGCGACCGTTGGCGGGATGAGGGCAGGGATTTCCCACGTTTAGGTCTCGTATATAATTTGTTAAGACCAGCATGGCATCTTTATAGCTGTGGCACGTTTAGGTACAGTAGCCTATATTAGTTGTAAGACCTGCCTGGTACCTATATAATTCTAATAAGTTTGATTCCATTGTAAGTCGTAAAGACCAGCATGGTACCTATACAGTGTTATAACACGTTTAGGTTCAGTGTATAGGGCGTTCAGACCAAAATGACACTTAGATATCTGTAAAAACATTTAGGAGCAGTTTAACCTACATGGTGCACAGACCAGCATGCCATATTATGTATCAGTATCACGATTAGGAGTTATGTATATTATGTTGTACCAACCGGCAAGGCAACTATAATCTAAGGACAGCGTATATGGTGTACAGAAAATTATGATATTATATAAGATTTTATTTTTGTGTTACGTTTAGGAGCAGTAATCAACAAGGCAACAATAAAGTAATTTTTTTAGAATACATTATGTTGTAAACTTTTAATCTTCTTTTTATATAACATATTCCATGGACCTTTCCTACAATCCTACTACATAAAATGTATTCCCAATTTATCTTCTTTATAGATACTCCTTGGACTCTTTATGCCTCATATTAAATTTATTTCCCCACTACTTATCAATTCTAAGTTTTCCTAAGACCTATCATGTTTATTTCTCTAGTTCGTATTCATTCTAGATCATCCTAGGACCTTCATTTATTATATTTATTTACCTAATTCTCCTCCGTTCTAAATTTTTCTATGAGTTTTTATGCATCATATTTATTTTTCTAATTCTTCTCCAGTATATATCTTCTTGTTACCTTACAAACTGCATATTTATTTCCCTAGTTATCTCAAATCTATATCTTTCTATGACCTTTCATGCTGCATATTTATTTCCCTAGTTCTTCTCCAGTCTATATCTTCCTTGGATCTTCCATGGATCATCTTTATTTCCCTAGTTCCTCTCTTGTCTAGATCGCCCCAGATTAGACAGAGCCCACCTCTGAGAAGATCCTAGACCTAATAATGTAAGCTTTCAACCCCAGAATAAAGGGAGGTGAAAGAGATGGGGTAAATGGGTAGGTGGAAAACAGAAGGAGTGAATGTATGATGGGTTGATTATTGGTTAAGAGAGGACAAATGCAAGCCATAGTTCACCACCAGCTATTAGCGCCAGGGCGCCTTTTTGGCGCGCGCATTAGTTTTGAGGACATTCAAGGCCGCGGCCCACCTGTGCACTTTATCAACGAAAAATACAACTAAAACACTTCTAGGAACGTTTTTATTGACACACACACAACATTCACTAGTTCGACCTTTTTTTTTTATCCTCGTGGATGTTTTTAAGTTGTTGACCTTTAGTAGGGGTCCTTAGTTTTATTTATTACGGGTGGTAATTAAGATACTATTTATATAAACTCGCCCTGCTCTCCAATCAGTAACTATCCATGTGCTATGGTTTGATGTGTACAATTAGATGTGTTGTCCTAGGTTAAGTCATTTTGTTATTTCCTTCTCCATTTAGTAAACATTTAGAAGCTAAGGTAGGGTGTGTAGTTTTAGACATACTATCCATCGTTAAGTTAGTTTGTAAGTTATGTTGTCCAATAGTAAATATATAGGTGCTGGGGTTGAGTCACTTGAGTGTTTGATATTATACGTGCTGTCGTAGGTCTAATTAGTTTGTAAATTCTGCTAATTAATTAGTAAATACATGGATGTAAATGATCTGCAGGATAACTTGAACTAGCCCTGCACCTACTCGTTATGTTTATTTTCCCTTGCAACATAAATGCTTTGCGGCAAAGGTTAAAGTTTCGTTTGATAATGTTATTAAATTATTTTCCAAATTATATTTGACTTCTTAGCTAAAAAAAATTCCAATATAAAAAATGCATTTTAAATAATTATCCTGTTAAATCGAAGCTTAAAGTTCAGAAAAATTAATGGATGAAAGGAGGAGTATTGTGTACACCTAATTATTGCATATCTAGAACCCTTGTACGAAGGTGCGAAAGATTAGGTCGTTAAACCTGATATAAATTTCAACTATGAAAATGTTAATGTTTTTATTGTGTGCTGCGACAAATTCATCAATAAACTCAAGTACGACGGGGAAAAATGCAGCGTTATTTTTTTTTACATTTCAGCAAAGAGAATGGAGTGGTTTAGTTAGTTGGGTGTTCATTACTAGTCTAGGAAGGAAGGCTAGTGATTTTATGTGTTCCTTGAAGTGTATTAAGGAGTAAGTGTAATGGCATTGCATAACTCTCCTCATCTTGGCAATAGGCGCATTTCTTCAAAATGATGACTGACAAACTTAGTGTTCCATTTGAAAGCTCTTGTATTTTTTTTATTAGCACCACGTCTTACTACCCATTCGGGTTTTACGCCTATATACTAATTACGCTAATGGTTAAGGAATTAGGAAGGTTTAATCGAGGGAGTGCACCGGCATTTACTTGGGATAAAAGTGGAAAACCATTTAGGAAAAAAAAACCTCAGCGCACCCAACCGGAATCAAACACCAATCTCTCAGTCTTCAGCAGTCTAATCTCTAACGAGAGTAGCGCGTTAGACCACGCGGCCACCGGAGCGGGTGAAAGCTCTTGTAGACGTTTATAATTTAGCTAGAGTGATTATTTTAATTTGTAAGCTAATAAAATTTCAATAAATTAAATATGTTTAAAAAAATATCTAGAGTCAAAATTAAAAGTTAAAATATACCTTTCTTAATTTTTATGTTTAACACCTTGTATTATATTTATATTTAACACCGCGTCTTACTACTTGGGTTATACGCTTAAGTACTAATTACGCTAATGGATTAGGAATTGGGAGAGTTGAATTTAGAGGAAGTGAACCCGCATTTGCGTGGAGGGAGAATCCTCTCTTTTTCCATCCTCATTACATGCATATTCCATCTCAGCCTTGCTTCCTCTACTATCTCATGTACACCCTGTACTCCTACTCTTTCTTGAATAACTTAATTCCTAATCTTGTTTCTCCTCATGACAGCTAACATGCTCCTCACAAACTTAATTCCCATGGACTTCACTCTCCTAGTTTCTCTTACATTCAATGTCCGTGTTTCTGCTGCTTATGTGACAATGGGTACATAGTATGCCCTGTACAACACTTCCTTACACTTCAATGTTACAATAACAGGCCTACATGACTGTGAGCGGTGCTTGAGCCTTAGCGACTCTACCATTTTATCATTCTTATGACGTTATTTATAACAATTTTTTTTTATAAAATTATATATACTATCTATATTTTTAGAATACATATTTTACTAAAGCAAATATCACTCGTACACATACTACAAGGCGATTACAATATAGTTGTTTTCTTTAGCACCGCGTCTTACTACCCGTTCGAGTTATACGCTTATGTTCTAGTTACGCTAATGGTTTTAGGGATTAGGAAAATTATCTTTAGAAGAATTGTATTCGCATTTGCGTGGAGGAAGAGTGCAAAACTGTTTTGTTTTTTTTAACCACCCTCAGTACACTCGACCAAGATTCCGAGCCTCGATCTACCCATCATCAACAGTCTTGTCTACTGTGAGAGTAACGCCTTAGAACATGCGGCCACCGAAGCGGGTCCTAATATTGTCAATGTATCAAATTTAGTGAAACTTTGTTCATACATTCTGGTATCTGATGTTATTAGCTTTCAAATTAAAAATAAAATCGCGGTATTTTAATTGCTAACGTCTTCGAGTGATTTCAAGTGAACACAAAGATGGTCGGCATCTATTGCCAAGAGCTATGCATTGATATCACACATTTTTATTCTTGATACACTTCAAGGAACACAATAAACCAATGAGCCTTCCTTCCCCGATTGGTAATAAGTAATGACCAATGACCACCCCTCCCCCAGACCAGTTTGAACCCTTATCCTCTTCTCGCTACGCCACTGATTTATTAAATTCTTGAATTTTGATTGGCTCATAAATGACCGCTCTATAGAAAACGTTTGATATATAAACCGGCTCTGTGAATCGTGGGTTCTGGCCTGTGTGTGGTTAGAGAGAAGATTCGGATAATTTACATGTTGGAAGCGAGGGACCCCACTCAAGAATATAGCGTTATTAAATAACATGGACGTGCCGGAAACAAAACACAATCTCCACAAGAACAAGACAATAATTCTTATGCTCATGGGGGGAATGGGGGCTGATACCCCGAAAGCACATAAGGCGTTCCTCTTTTTACGAAAATAAGGTATCTATACGCAAATACATTATTCCTCCCACCTACTCGCTCCATTTACCCAACATTCAAAGTTATTTGACACAGCAGTAGCACTTTATATGGACTAAATAATGTTCAATTACAATGGCTCAGCGGATATTATATTTTATTTCTTCTAATATGCTAGAAACATTACTTTTAAGATATATATTTATTCAAATATTTTAAAAAAATTATCACCCCCTTTCCCACCACCAGAAAATTAATTTGGCACAGTAAAAAGCAAATTTTGAATTTTTTTTTAGATTTAATTTATTTGTTGGGAAACCATTTGTACTCAATCGATTCACAAACTTTTGTATCAAGATAAATATTTTAGGGGACCGTCTCTGATATTTTAAATGCTGTATGAAAAAATACGACCATATTAAAAATGTTTTAAATATTAATTAGTAAATTCTCAATAAATATGTTAATGTTATCTTAATTTACCATAAGCGGTTTCTCCAGTTTGC
Organism: Timema genevievae; assembly: GCA_902155825.1. Lineage (NCBI taxonomy): Eukaryota > Metazoa > Arthropoda > Insecta > Phasmatodea > Timematidae > Timema > Timema genevievae. Next base: position 333,540 of record CABFWO010000360.1, on the reverse strand, counting down.
GTCTTGTCCGTGTGTCTACAAGGATTTTTTTAAAATTTTAATTTCTCAGCTACGGGTGAATTAAGCTTCCAAGCAAATTGCGCAGCTTCTAAGGGTCGCTTTTGACCTAATCTGGAAAACATCACCAATTATGTTTCTATATAACCGGTTGATTGAGGAAGTTTTAGTTTTATATGTAGTGGGAGATTAAATTTTTATTGCTAAATTGGGTCATCCGTATAACTCCTCCGTTTAAATTCTGGGAATAACACTGCCCATTACCGTGCTAATGGAAAATAAACTTATTTATGCATATTTTTGGAAGACACGGTTATAAAAGTCACATATATTATCACCTGGTTTTTTGTTTTGGAAAGAGACAAATATCAGCGATTCTGGATACGAGTCAATCTCCCTAGGTCTCAGTAACTTGAAACAATGAGTGTTAATTTTCCATCCCATCTCAATACTTTAATAATCGCAGCCGCTTATGTTTAATATATGGCACGAGTCAACCTCATAGTCTCAGTACCTTGCTTCCTACTACTTTTTTTATGTAATCATCCAGGACACAATCAACCTCGCACAGTCTCAGTACCTTGCAATCCGCGGCCCCTTGTTTTGTGTTCCCACGAAGCTAAGAGAGATCCCTAAGTTAAGGTTGAAATAATTGGTGTCGTAACATAATTCAAGTCCGTGCCAATATTTGTGAGACGGGGATATAGAGATGATTAAGGGATCCGTAATGACAGCGTCGCTGGTCCGAAATCGTGCCTCTGCAGCTTCTTGACTCTTTGGGACACTCTTCTCCTATGCACCCTACTCACGAGCAATGTTTCCGTACTCATTCAGTAAAGATTAAGATCCAACAAAATATTTCCTTGTAAACTATCAATTTTTAAAAATATATATATATTTGCTACTGGCCAAATTTATTCAGTGCCAGCAAATCACAGAGAAAAAGGGATGTATTGATAAAGTATTTGATAGAAAAATTGAAGTATTAAACTATCTGTTGTACAGAAAACCCGATGTTGGTAACACATTCAACCACCAAGAGTGGGAGAAGAGAATTGAAATGGCTTTTATTACTTTATCGTAATTCATTTGAGAATGTTTCTGCTGTTAACATCCTGTAGGATAAACTAAATTGAAGTACAAACTTTAAAACTTGGGATAGCTCAATTACATTAATTGAATTTATAGACTATAGGTGGAAAATTTTCTGGAAAAAAACTTAAGAAAAATTTCCCATGCCACATCTCTTAGCATAGATAAGCAACCAAATATATTATGACAAGTTACGAATCAATTATAGCAAAACTTTACTTTTCATAAAATGTACTGAAAACGTGCATTTTGACTTTAGATATTATGTGTCAGGCCCATTACATTTTCAAGAACGGTGAGAACCAACCCCTTATCTTTGGCCACTTGTCTGCGAATAAGCCAAAAGTCTTGAGTTCAATTTCTATGTCCAGGAGTAATTTCTAATTTTACATCAATTACTGTTACAGATCTGTGATTTGTATAGGTTTTTTAATTCAAGCTATATATATTCGTATGCCTTATAGTCTAACTTAGGACCAGAACAGGCACAACATCAAGCCCTCGGCCGTTAATTTATCAATGTGTAAGGGTAAACCTATATTTTTATCACTGATAAATTTTCGGCCATGCTGGGAATCGAACCTGGGACCCTTAGCTCAGTAAGCAGACACTATACCGACTGAGCTAAAGTGTCGGACTGTAATTTATGTTACAAATATAAAAAAAAAAGAAAACTTAAATTGAAAAATGTTATTAGTGTACTGACGGAAGTTTGGAATGTATAAACATTTAAGTTTTGTTATTCCCCTGGAAACTATTTAGATGGGCTAACCCCTTACCCCGGCCCCTCTCCTCATGCGAGTCAAATTGGCGGTTTCAGAGCTCAATTACACAATAAGAGAAGAACAACCTGTGGGCCCACGGCAACATACACTACACGACATAAGGTTTCACTGTAAGATAATCTCCTGTGCTGGGGGAAGAAGGGTGCTAAAATTATGTATCTTAATATGTGTAAGCACAAGTTTGCGATAAACTGGGATTGCCGCTGACGAGGAAGGTCGTGATACTAATCCCAAACTGGTGTGTTGTTGGGGTTTTTTTTCCTATATAATGATCCACTGCCTCCTCCACTCAAATGCGTGTACATTTCCTCTAACTTCTACCTTCCAAGTTCCTACATCAATAACGTAAAGATGTGGATAGCCCGGACGGGTATTAAAGCGCGGGGCACATGAAATAACTAATTTTACTATTATTTTTTTAGCACCACGTCTTACTACTCATCAGGGTAAGGTTGTGTTTAGAGTAAGTGTACCCACATTTGCGTGGAAAGAGTGGGGGAAACCCTTTAGGAAAAGCCACCCTGAGTACGCCCGACTATCATCGACAGTTTAGTCCATTACGAGAGTATCGCCTTTGACCGTGTGGCCACCGAAGTAGGTGTGATAGTATAAAATCATGATTAGGCCACTTCTCAGAAAAACAGAAAGAAAAACATAAATAATGCCTTGTAATACCTCATATACACTGGCGATGTTTTAGTTGTTAGTTAGGTGACCTGGTGGTCTAGGGGTAAGGTGTCAGACTTCTATGCTAGGGTCTGGGGTTCAATCCTCGGTCCCGGCACAGATTTATCTGAATGCCAAACCCTTCCTTCACCTCAGACAAGATGTGTATTAATCACAACTTGTGAATGTGAGGAATGCCAGGCCTCCACAGTGGTTCGGATTCCACGTTAAACTGTAGGTCCTCTATTACATCTCACAATCACTCTACCATTACACATTAGCGTAAGTGCGTATAACCCGAAAGGATAGTAATAATAATAATAGTATAGTTGTTAGTTCGGTAGAGAAACCTATATTCAAATAATGTTGAGGGCTGTTACGCAATTACCAGCTATTTAACCAACATGAAGAATATGAAACGCATCTAAGCGGTCCTTTGTGTTCGCCCTTGTTTTATCACTACCAACAAATATAGAATTATTTTCAGAAAATAGTTTGAGTATCTATACATTAAAGATTTGATGCATATTTTGAAACAAACTTTTTTTTAGCACTGCGTCTTACTACCCGTTCGTGTTATACGCTTATGTACTGTACTAATTAAGCTAATAGTTTTTATGGATAAGGAAGGTTATATTAAAGGAAGCGTATTCCCACTTGGGTGGAGGGGGAGTGGAAAACCATTTTGGGAAAACCTCTCTCAGTACACCCGACCGAGATTCGAACCTTTATCTTCCCGTCATAGGCGGTCCAGCCTATTACAAGAGTAGTGCGTTAGACCACGCGGCCACTGAAACGTTGTTATTTAATTGATTTTAATATGTATATATATATATATTTATTCATTACATATAAATACACATATATATATTCACACATTTCATTAAATGTGTTTAATATATATTAAACACATTTAATGAAACCACTTTCCATAAACTTTTTTCTCAAAACAAATGTTTGGTTTTACTTTTGTTTTAGATACAAGGAAATCACTATTCAATTTGATGATGTAATAAAACTTTTTATCTCTTCTGCGCGTGAGTTTGAAATTTAAAAAGAAACGTTGAAAACTTTGACCTGTGCTTCTACCAAATTCGCACACACAACTTTCAATGATAGCTACTTGTTTTGCCAACAGTCGCCATAATAGTTAGTCGAGTTGTACTCATGTGTACGAGGCCTAAAAACCAGCTGGTGTCGTAATTAGCGTCAGTAAATTAACTTACGAAATTGGGCGTAGAGTAGATATGACTGACGATTATTTAATCATAATTACAGCGTCACAATAGTTGGCCGCAGGGAGCCGGTCACTGTCAAGGTCGAGCAAGCATTGACAACATTTTAAATTACAATGAGCCTTAAAACACAGGCGATGTTTCCGTATTTAATTAAGTACAATTCAACTATTACCGTGTGATCGACCAACTATCATGGCAATTATTGACAAAACAATCCACTTTGTGTGTGTGTGTGTGTGTGTGTNGTGTGTGTGTGTGTGTGTGTGTGTGTGTGTGTGTGTGTGTGTGTGTGTGTGTGTGGAATGCGTCTGACTTCTCTTTCGAAATACTCTTTCAGGGTTGGGACGAGGGAGAGAGAAGTTTGAGAAAATGTACCCACATTTGTATGGAGTTAGAGTAGGTAACTATTTAGGATAAACCCCCCTCAGAATATCCGAATGGAATTTAAACCACAATTTTTACCACCACTATCAGTCGAGTATATTGCGAGAATGACGTCCTAAGTCATACAAGATGCGGGTAGCACGTAACTATCATGTAAAATTGTGCCTAATTTATAATATCGTAGGTCATAGCTTTCAACGATATTTCATTCCAATCGCATGCGCAGAAGAGATGTATTACATTAAAGCAAACTAAACAGTGATTTCCTTGATCTTTTAATCAAAAGAAAAACAAAATATCATAGTTTTTAGGAAATAAATTTAAGAAAGTGGTTTTAATTAATAGTATTATATGGATGGATCTACAATTCAAGTTTCTGAGTACGGCCCTGCACACTAATGCGGAATGTCGTGGCATTAGGAAACATCGTGCCCCCCTACCCCTCAGGTTAAGAATCATCGCAGTGTAAGCATCCCGCTAACGTTGTTCCAGGGTGACCCTAATATTCTCTAACACTTTGGCTTTACCTTATCTAGGCCGTGACGAAATGTCTAAAATGTTTTTTTGAAAACACTGAAAGTCTCTTGATTGGTACCTAAATCGTACCTATCTAACAGTACTTGGGTTCAATGTCAACAAAGAGCAAGCAAAAACACCCATTAAACCTCCAACGACCTTCCGGGGGGAAAAAAAAACACACCGTGAAAGATATCGTTTCTTGCCCCCTTTCCCTTCTCTTCCACCTTCGGAGGAAAATAGGAGCCTTGGTTGAAGTCGGGTCCACCAAGAGATGGGATGAACGCTTTCCGGTACATTTTAAATACGAGCATTTTACGGTTAAAATTTGATAATTGAATCACAGAGAAAGGAGAAGTAGCCTATTCGTAAAAGCTTTAATGCCATATCCGTATTCAAAGGGGAGGGATTATTAGGGAATTCACGCCCCCCCCCCCCCCCCCCCCCCCCCCCCCC
>CABFWO010000360.1:294461-317265 GCA_902155825.1 Timema genevievae | reverse complement strand
TTTTTTTTTTTTTTAAGTGAAAGCGGGACCTTGTCATAATTATATTTAAAGGATAAATCGTGTCTGGGCTAACATATAATTGGTGGGCCCTTCCTTGGAAAGCAATCCCGCAACCTATACAAAAGGGGGTACTCGCTGTTTCGAATAATGTATCAGAATGTGATGAACTAATATCGGTTCACGTATCAAAATCTTTTGTAATAATAAAAGATGAATAGTTTATAAATTCGATTAAAGAGAGTCATTTGAAAACATCTTCTGAAAAATATTGATGGATTAAGTAAAGCACTCCAAAAGTCGGGGATTAAGATGAGCGTGATTGTGAAATTATAATATGCCCTTCTGGATTTTGATTGATATTCGAGACTTGGACAAATATGAAGATTTCGAAAAAATTGATAAAAAGTTTCACGTCTTAATTACAGAAAATGCAAAGGCCGAAAACAGAAATCTAAGAGAGTTTTTTATGAAACACCCAGAGGATTTGATATCAGAATTAAATGTGAAAGATGTATTTCAAATTTAGACGTACTAGTTATATAAATGATCAAAAGGAATACAGCACATATCATAATATCTTCAGTTTTCTTGCAGATAAATCATCATTCAATCCAAAACCAGAGAATTAGTCAACATCCATTTACATTCCAACATTTTTCAAATAAACAGCCCTAATAAAAATCATTAATTGTATCCACTGGCATTCTAACCACAAAATCCTACCTTATATCCACTTGGAATGGTCTCAATTCCAAAATTTCTCAAACGAACAACACTAATGAAAATTCTGCATTATGTAAAAAATTGGGTATATCAATTATTAATTTGTATGCTATAAAGTACAGAAGATGCGCAAAATGTCAACTCCCCTTCATTATGCGTCTGCTAGAGCAGGCCTTATTAAACCATGAGTAGCGACCCCATTTGGGGTCGCGTGGCTGAATATGGGGGTCACAAAATAATTGGTAACCATAAAAGGTTTTTGAACGCAAACATTATTTCAAAATCAAACACGTAATGAATCCGAAATGTTTCTGGCAGCACTCGCCCATATTGCAGCGTACAACTTCACTGCAGCCTTGGTTTTGAACTCATAGCAAATTGTAATTTGTAACATACTTATTTATGTTAAAATATGAAATTGAAAGTTTGACTAAAAAAGTTAACATAGGGAAGAATATGGTGGAAAACGGTTCTTTAGACATGTTTACAGCTACAGATGCTTCCCTTCAAATTTTGATTTTAAAAACTAAGTTGGGTTCATAATCCATACTCAATTGAAATCAAAAACGTCAGTCATCTGCCATTAAAAGTTCAAGAAGAATAATTTGCCGAGTTATCAAGCGACACAGGCTTAAAACTTGATTATCCTTAAAAAAAATCGTTAAATGAAATTTGTCTTGTGATGAGGACAGAATTTCAAACCATTTCCGAAATGGCCCTAAACATACTTCTGCCATTTTGCTCTACGTATTTATGCGAAGCGACATTCTCAGCATTAACGATTATAAAATCAAAATATCGATAAACTCTGAAGCTGCTCTATGTCCTGCAATATCAAATATTCAGCCAAGATTTAATTATTTTTATAAAAATAAACAGACAGGGAGAGAGAGAGACAATGCCAGATAATCAAATAAATCTTAAAATCTTTCATTTATAAGAGTGAGTTGGATAAAAGTGTGATAGAGGGTTCAAAACTACCAAAACTAGTAGAAATAACTATTTGTCAGTTTGGTAAAAAAATTAAATTTAGTGAGCAGCTGAAGGGACAGCTCCAAATAGTTATAAAAGTCTGAAAACTTTAAAAAATGTGTTACCACAATAAATAGGGGAAGGAGGAAATAAACATTATTATTATTATTATTAGCACCGCGTCTTACTACCCGTTCGGGTTATACGCACTTGCTAATGTGCAATGGATGGGTGATTATGGGATGAAATGGAGGACCTACAGTTCAACGTGGAATCCGAACCACGGTGGAGGCCTGGCATTCCTCACATTCACAAGTTGTGATTAATACACGTCTTGTCAGAGGTGAAGGAAGGGTTTGGCAATCAGATAAATCTGTGCCGGAACCGAGGATTGAACCCCGGACCCCAGCACATAAGTCTGACACCTTACCCCTAGACCACCAGGTCACCCAGGAAATAAACAGAAACAAAACTTGGGGGGGTATAAAACTTATAACACTTAACTTTTGAAGTCAGGTATAAGGACAACTCAAGATAGTCAAACAAGTCTTGTTCGTTCCAGTCAACAAACGATAAACATAACCAGTGAACAAGTGAAAACAAGGAAAGAGGACTGTATTCAAAAGTAAATTTGCTATAGGAGTAGACCTCGTCCAAATAAGGCTCGCCGACAATGGAGGCCTACCTTGTGGGTTGCTGGGTTATAGTAGGAAGGAATGGGGAAACAAGGGACTAACTCAGCGGCGTTTCTCAAACTCTTGTTGTTTCTTGATTAAGAAGGTCACTTTAGGGCCTGTAACACCCGACTCACACGCATCAATTAGAGCACCCATTCTGATAAACAGCCTATGTGTACTGACTACCGCGCTCAACTGCTCTACACTCTCTAAAAGCGAACGACCTTCCTTCCCTCTCCCCTTCCACTCTCAAAAACGGGGGGAAATCCTAAAAAAACTGCGGGAATCTTCCCACAACGGCGGGGAAACGTCCGAAGAATAAACAACCAATACAAAACCAATAAAAATAATAAATTATATCAAAAGAGACTATGTTAAACAAATTATTACACAAAAGCTATGTTAAAATATTAAATATATACAGTTCAGAGACTTAACAAGTCTTAAAAATTGAAATTACTTAATGGTAGTAATAAAAACGAGGATGGGGGCTAGGGGTTTAAAATTTACAAAACTAATAAAATAAAATACTTCCCAGTGTGTTAGAAAACTTAATTTTGTAAAGAAAATAAAGGGACCAAGCTAAATAACCACAAGAGCTCAGACATTTAAAATTTTAAATGGGACCCCGGAAAATAGAGAAAGGAGAGTAAAAAAGAAAAACGACTTTAAGGTGTGATTGAAAATTTAAATTTGGCAAGCTGCCATCCCTCAAGATATNGGGGGGGGGGGTTGAGGGGGTACTCAACAACATTTCCAAAAACTAAACCACTTCTTTCTGTGGTAGGTAACTGAAATTGTCTAAGCAGGTATAGTGAGTGACAACTAAACATAAAATTCTGAAAATTTCAAATTTTTTAATTGAATTCCAGGAAACGGAGGGAGATAGGCTATAGTTATAAAATACTTTTGAGATGTGGTAGAAAATTAAAATTTGGCAGACAGATAGAGAAAAACTCCCTATAGCCAAACGAAGCTTATAATTTCAGATTTCTCAAAGTGATTTTGAAAAAGGGTCCAGGGTGGTGGGGGTTAAAAAAAAGTATGGTTTTATAAAAAAAAATTAAATGTGGTAGAAAATTTCAATTTAGAGGCAGGTACAGTCCCAGATAACCAAATAAGTCTTAAAATTTTATATTTCTAAGTGGTTGCTGGAAAAATTGGGGGAGAGGGAGAAGAGACTTAAAATTTCCAAAATTAATAGAAATAATATATTTTTAGTGTGGTAGAAAACTCAAATTTAAAAGGAAGGTAAAGGGACCATTTAAAATAACCAAAAGAGTGTTAAAGTTTGAAATCAGAGCCTGGTGCAATGATACTGTTTTGGACCCCTCTCATATTTTCAAAAAGTCATGGATCAGGTGTATTTTTCCTTATAGAGCTGTATGTAAAGTTTCCTTTTAATAATTCATCCATGGAGAATCACGCGCTTTTAGAAGTAATTTCAATACACTACGTTTAAAAAACTTTCTTTAAGAGATCAACTCCGTTGTATTAGAAGGATCACGTGAAATGCTGGCTCTCTCTATCCAATAGGAAGCCAGCCTTCATAACATCAGGTTGCCAGGGTTTTTTGTAAGTCAGTGCGTCTAACTACGTTCGGGCTGGATGCATATGTACTGATTGCACTAATAAGTTCAAGTTGAGGAAGGTTGCATTTAGAGAAAATGTAGCTGCATTTGTGTGTGGGAGAATAAAAAACAATTTAAGGAAAATAACCCTTTGTACATCCAACCGGAATTAGAACCCTGGTATTCCCATTATCGGCAGTCCAGTCTATTGCGAGAGTGACGCATTAGACTATTCAACCACCGAAGCGGTTAGGGGAGGCTGTTCCACATGTGATTATCAATGTAGTTTTCCATCTTCTTTCCAGATAGACTCGGTGAGCCCTAGATTTAAGGATGGTTTGGTTGCCGTTGACGGGAAAGCCAAGGTTCGTATCTCAGCCGAGTGTACTGAGAAAGGTTTTCTTCTAAATGAATCCCCCCACTCTCACTACACGCAAATGTGGGTACATTTACTCTTAATGATACCTTCCTCATTCACTACCTCGACAGTGTAATTAATATAGATACAGCCCGGATGGGTAGAATACTCTATGAATAAAAACACAAAAAAAGTCGCTAACTAATCCGTTTGTTAAAACATGTAACGTTATTGGAAAGATTAAAATGCTTATTTTCAAATATGTCTAAAACGGTTTCAACCAAATCATTTTACGAATCTTCAAATCGTTTTTGAGTCTTCTACTTCTAAGAAATCCATATCTACCACTCGTTTTTAAAGTCCGCGTGACACGAAAACCTTTCGAAGATGTGGCGAAGAGAATGGGAAAGGGTATTATTTGATACAAAATAACCGCTGAGTCATTGCTAACATTTATCAACTTATTTGAACGAGAATTGACGAAGCAAAGGCCAGTCGTGATGAACTTCGGAGAATGAGAATATGGATAGGACAGAATAAAGAAGATTGGGGTGCGGGGCAAAAGGTGACAAAACAATGCTCGCATGTTTTATCGTGTTAGACGGCTACGAACAGGCTCTTACATTGGTGACTTTAAACCCTGTGGCCAACACATATCACACACACTCGGCGTGTGCTGAGCTGGGTTGAAAGGATTTCGTTTTCAAACCAGCTTACATGTTCGTAACAAAATCCCCCGTGAACTAATTCACAAGTAATTAAGTAGTAGAGTCGTAGACAGTATTACATGCTCTGAGTCTTACTACCCAACCGGGTTATCCGCATGTTTCACTAATAATAAAAGTAATTTTAGAGAAAATGTGCCCCCATTTGTGTGTAGGGAGTGTGATAAATTTGTAAGAACATAAGCCGAAATTCAAACCCCAACTTCCCTTCAGATAATTTGAGATTTATGCTCAGTGGGCTGTTTAGTTACAATCAGATTTTCATACCAATAGCTTTTGAGAAAAATCTAGCTTTTTTTTTTGCAGCCATTGCTGGCTACATGATATTTAATTAGTATTTAAAATAATCGGAAAGTAGTGTGTAAGGGCCAGTTTCATAGTCAGACTTAGTACGCCTCAAGTGCGGTGCTAAACTTGATACAAGACGACACATACTTAGACCAAAATGGAATGGGCCAGTTTCATGGTCAGATTTAGTACGCCTAAAGTGTGGTGCTATACTAAATACAAAACGACACCTACCTAAACTCGAATTAAATGGGCCAGTTTCGCATTTGAAACTTACCCATTTCATTCTGGTCTAAGTAGGTGTACAGCGCCGCACTTGAGGCGTGATAATCATTAACTTTGATAAATATACACGTTTTTCGGAAATTCTTAGACCAAACTGCACATATAGCTTGTTTGAATCAAAAGTAATACAAAATCCCTATACACTTACATACGGATAAACTATGTGAGTACCATTAAATCATGTTCAAAATTTCAGAGTACAGCGCCGGGAGAGCAAAACTGTTCAAGCATGCGTGTACAACAAGTTGCATAGGAGCTGGGTGCACGGCACTGCACATGTAATAATGGCTAGCACTTTCTGTGATGTGGGACCGTTAAATGATAACCCTCAGAACGTATTCGCATTTCTAGATGGACTGGTGTGTTGTTTACTATTAACTGTGGTATGTTCTGCTGCCGTGCTCCAAGATGTCAAGGTGTGTAGTGTCTCGCGCCTGACTCCTATGCAACCTGTTGTATGCGCATGCTTGAATAGCTGTGCTCTCCCAGAGCTGTACACCGAAGCTTTGAACACAATTTAATGGTACTCACATAGTTTTTACGGATGTAAGTGTATAGGGGTTTTGTACTACTGTTGGTTAAAACAAGTGATATATGCAGTTTGGCTGTGAGTTTCCGAACAACTTGTATAATATATCATAGTCAATGTGCCAAGTTTGACTATGAAATTGGCACCAAAAAAAGAATCAAATAGCTGAAGCTATTATCTATGCTTTTAGTGAGGATTTAGTCCATTTAGATATAATATTATGAAAATTGAAAAATGACACCTGGACATGGGAATCGAACCCAGGACTTTCGACTTAGTATGCCAATGCTCTAACCACTGAGCTATCCAGGAATTCAGTTAAATTTTCAGAATATGACATCTAGATGGAGTAAATCATCACTAAAAGCATAAATAATAGCTTTGGCTATTTGATTCTTAAATATGCAATCCCTTACAATTATAATAATTGTACAAGTGGCAGCAATAAGCCAACCACCGAGTCGAAGATGGCTGCGTTATCTGATAGCTCGTGATCTTAATAAAAATCACACATTTGTAGCCGACGATTTTCGCACGTCCATCATAGATTCTGCCTTAAAAATATGAGTGAAGAATGACCCTGGGCACGGGACGATTCCTGGATATCAGTAGATAGAGCATTAGAGTACTAAACCAAAGATCCTGGGTTCGATTCCCGTGTCCAGGTGTCATTTTTCAATTTTTAGAACAAAAAAAAAAGCTTGGTTGAAGTTTATTCGTGTAAGATAATTAAAACGGAGGAAGACATTATAACTAATACTACTACTGTATTATTAATATTATTATTACTATAGGTAGTAGAAGTAGTAGTAGCCCACTTCGGTAGCCGCATGTTCTAAGGCGTTACTCTCGTAATAGACTAGACCAGCGATGACGAGGAGATCGTAGTTCGATCTAGATCGTGTGTACTAAGGGTGGTTTAACCTAAATGGTTTTCCACTCTCTCTATCCACGTAAATGTGGGTACACGTTCTTTAAATTTAACCTTCTTCATCCTTAACCCATCAACATAATTAGCATATAAGCGTATAACCCAAATGGTTAATAAGAGGCGATAATAAAAATATTATTAGTAGTAGCTCAAGACTAGTATTTAAGACTAGTATTTTAATTTACAAACCGTTTCAAGATGTGGGTGTAAACGCAAAGCCGCGGCATACCATGCGTAGCAACAACGAATGATATGCGTCTAGTAAAAGCACAACAAAACACAATTTCCTCGAAAAAAGACTTAAGCCCGATGCGCATTCCAACAAGCCATTAAAATAAATGACTTATTTGTGTGCTCCGTGAGTTCCGAGATATCCTTCTGACAGAAGGACACGATTTCCCGTTGTTTAGGCGAGAATCACGATGTGTAAGTGTAAGTCACATATTGTTAGAATAATAATAATACTTAACACCGCGTCTTACTACCCTTTCGATTTAGACGCTTAAGTACTAATTACACTAATGGGTTATGAATTGGAAAGGTTGTATATAAAGCAAGTGCCCACATTTGCGTGGAGGGAGAGTGGAAAACCATTTAATAAAAACCACCCCAGTTCACCCGAGCGAGATTCGAACCTCGATCTCCCCGTCCTCGGCAGTCTAGCTCAACACGAAGCTAGCGCGTTGGCTAGCTACGCCACTGAGGTGGGTCATTTAGAGTTTGTGAGGCTATGGGCGTCGGAAGATTAGAGATGGCGATCAACTCTGGACAGAGAATCGGGATTCTTTTTGTGTATAGCTACATTTTATTATTATTATTATTATTATTATTATTATTATTATTATTATTATTATTATTATTTATAAGAGACTATATGTATAGGAACAAATTTGATTTTTTACTCTGCGTCTTACGTTCCGTCTGGACTATCCGCATTAAATTACACTAATGGATATTGATTAGTAAGATAGAACTTGATGTAGAGTGGGAAGCCAGTTAGTGAAAACCATCCTCAGTATAACCGATCAGGATTCGAACTCAGACTTCCCCATCACCAGCAAAACATACTAGACAAACCGGACGTTTAGTACACGTAACCCAAAATGCGAGTAAATTAATTTGATTATTTTAATATTAAACAATATTATATATCTAATTAGAGACTTGGAGTGTCGGAAAGGATTATTACATACATATATAAATACCCACTAAGGGGACTTTTCGCTAAACGTCTTCCCATTCTTCCCCCACTTAAATGCTGGTACATTTCCTGTAAGTTCTACCTTCTTCATCCTTACACAATAATGTAATTAAATGTAGATAGTCTGGATGAATAGTAAAACGTAACAGAAAATGCTAAATAAATAGCAATTATAAAGCAAGATATTTGAGATATAGTTGATCCACCAGTTCTTTGGTGGTGCCTGACAGCAAACTGTATTGCCAACATTGTCTGAAAATAACTGTTGTCAACATACTTGGAAATAATTATTATTTGCTAAGTATTACTTTAATTATCACTAAAAAATATTATCAAACACTTTTTTAACAATACTTCCCAAAGGATTACTGTAGAAGTGTATTTTCCATAATTAAATTAAAGAAAAAATAGTTCAATAAATCCATTCTGTTTTTGTTTTAACTGCTGTGGCAACTACAGGTTAATTAGTGAGTGAAATTATACATTTAATGGTATTATATTCGGTTATTTATATTTTTATAACTGGCCCCGCATATTTTTAACATAAATAAATGGTTTGTGATCTATACATAAATTCAATTAAAACAGAGCATGGAAAAAACACGCTTTCATTTCATGGCTATCAAATGTACCACCACCTCCCAAAACCACTCTAAAACATCAATAATCCACATGTTTATAAAAAGAAACTTAAATCTTTTTTTAATTAAATCAATATCTGGATGGGACTCTCTTGTCTCCAATTAATATTTTCTATGCTTACTATAAATAACATCAATATCAGATTATCAATAATATCTTTCAATAACAAAATATCAACATAAATTAATTGATTCAATAAATATCAAAATCCCCTTTGTTTTCTAAATTGATATGTATATACAATTTAATTTTTAAAAAACCCAGCAATATGCTACAAATAAACCAATAATTCCTATAAAATTGATCACTACAACATTATTGAATTATTTAATATATTACTGTCTGTAAATATAATAAATGCACATTTACTTTTAACTTATTAGCTCCTATTACAATAAAATCTCCTAAAATACCCAACAGGCTTGTATTGTATCTATTTCAATGTGCTATCACCGTCCGCCATTAAATAAAATTGTTAAATTAAAGCTCCACTCAAGGAGATAAGATATTTTGATTGTTAACTTATAAATAGTTAATTTGTAACATTGATATTAAAATGGTAGAATATTGCATTGTAAACTTAAATTGTAATAAACTTCAAACTTCAATAAAAAAAAAGAGAAAAAGATATACAAAATGTATGTGTATTAATATAAAGTTTAAATTTTGTAAACACGATTATTAATACCAGTCCCCAACAGGGTCGGCTACGTCATAAGCCGTCAGTATCATTTCATTTCAGTGCGCGATATTTGTTTTTGTAAGTAAGGACACTTTTAACGAGCTATTGCTTTTGATAATTAATTTTTATTAAACAGCAAACGCTACTTTCAAAATTAAAAAACCGCCAAACGGTTATTCTTATAAGCAAAATCTAACAATCACCATATCTGGGCATGTTTTGTTTAACCAATGTTGTTTAGACTGGACTTAATATGTAAGATACGCAGTGTGCGCCTCAAAGAACTCCAAGTTGAACAATCTTTAATAAAAAAAATTGTCCTCCAAAAGCCGGCGCCTAAGAAATAAAGGAAGCTCCTCCTCTTCAGTGAGGAATGCATTGGCCGGTGATGTAAGACAAGCGCCCAGACAGTCTTACTGCCGCATCTTAGCTCTTGTCAAGCTTTGCTAGTGTAGACCATGATGCAGTGTGATATAATAAAACACACATACTCTAATAGAGAACGTATAAGACCATGGTACATTACTAACATTGTATATGGGTGGGAGCCCCAAGAAGCATCCACCACTGATGGCATAGCAATTATAAACCTGTCACAAATTCTGGATAGTTCTAAAAAACGATGCAGCCAAGAACCCATCATGTCTAGTGTCATGCCTAAAAATCACACCATCGGGTGTACCTAAATTCGACGTCCTTCATACTCTAATTTAACTAAGTTATCTCGCACTCAATGACGGGTGAAGATGACCGCACCACATTTAGAAACATTTAGAGTTACAGAGTGGGCTGCCAACCAATTTGAAAGCAAATGAAATATTGATTGTAGCATACCCACCCCCTTTATCAAGTTACAAGACCGAACGTTTATTACCACGTCAATCGCATACAGTAAAGTCATTACTCCAACCTGGAAAGAGCTATCATTATCGTTTGAATAAATTGGATATAACATAGGACTAAGCAACTATCCCTGCGGTAGGCCCCCTTGCCTCTTGTTTAGTGATTTCAGCTGTGTGTAAAAGAGAAATTAAATTTAGGTTGGAGACAATTATTTCTAAATTTCTAGCGAAATAAACAATTTTGGATGTGGATTGTGGATTTGAGGACAATATTTCGTGTTAAAGTCAATCTGACAAAATAAAATTAAGATTTACAAGATCGAGAAGTGATAATATTGATGTACAAGAGCTTAGGGTAAAATATGCATATAAATGAGTAAATCAAGTTCTTCCTTTTGCAAAGTTCCGTTGGTTTTTTTCAATCCTTTGTGAAATGTCACTCTACATCAAGGTAAGAAAAGCTGTCTCAAATTAGGTAATTTTTTTGTGAGATCTCTGGGCAGACAGACAAGTGCCAGGCGCCTGAGAATCTTTTATTAGGTTTTCTAGAGTATGTTTTATTTCCTGATACTCTTTAGCCAAAGCTTCAACAATGTCTCGTGGCATTCGATGATTTTATCATCTTTGTCTTGTTCTCTTCCCGCTCTTTTTTTTTTCTTTGATGCAATCTTTTAACAACCCCCAGCGGTATGTAGATGATGAAAAGAAATTGTACAAGCTGTTATGTCCGTAACATGAAAGGACGGCTGGAATAAGAACACTTACTTTGTTTAATGTTACTGCTTGAGTGAGAATGGTTTTGTCGGGAAAACCGGCTATCGATAAGATTCTCGATAGTCATTTAGGATGGGGCATGATGGGAAGCAGACAATTTATTACGTCACCACACACAATAGCCAACCTACATGGAAATACATTGCACAAGCCTTGGAAAAAAAGATTTGTAGTTCAGGGCAAGAATTCTCTGCTGCGTAACAGCCTAACAAGTTCAATGAGTGGGCTGCACAAGGAACATAGTCAGCAAATTCATTTTTGCTTTTTATTCTTGATCTAAGTCCGGTGTATATATATATATATATATACGACATGTTCGATGCGTTGTCGTATCTTTGCCCACGACATTGTTTGATATCGAGTTTGAGGTCTTCAAGTAAAGTCAAAGCAGCCTTTTCCAAGCTTTATGACAAATTCCAGGTAAGTTTCAAAATACGTTCTTTAGCGCATGTATCAATGAAAGAAACGTTTCGCAAAACAATTATTGCTAGTTGGTCTGTAATTGATACACCAGGAGTTGAATCGATGTTGATGGAAAAGTAGCGAGCACAATTGATTTCTTTCAATATTTGCTGGAAATCTTTTGTGCTCATTATTGATATGAATTCTTCACAAGTTTATGAATAGATATATGACACTCTGCCATTTCCCTTACGTCCATATTTTGCTATATGTTGGGAAAGAAATGGATCAAACTCGTTCAATAGTTCAAGACGACTCAAACATAAACCATTCAATAAAGAGACAAATCTTTTACTAGCGCCACGAAATGGGAGGCCCCTGACTGCCAAAAATCTTACTACACTAACTACTCTGGCCAAAACATCTCTCCAATATTTTACTTCATGTTCATATCGGGACAACACATTAGTAGGTATTTTTCTTTTGAGAAAAAAATGTGAACACATTTTAACAATGATCACTTGATTGTTCGTGATGTTGAGCTATCTCAGAAGCATGTTTCCAATCATTAAAACCTTTTGAAAAAGCCGTCTTCTTTTCCTCTGGTTGAAACAAAAGGCAAGGAATACAAAAGAGGTAGGTACACGCCCTTTTGTGCTTGAGTATAACAGCCAAAACCTAACAAATGTTTCTTCATTAGGAAGCTTAGATGAAAACAAATTTACGGACAAGGTGCGTTTTTTTTTATCACTGAATTGGCGCTCAGAATTTGAGAAATCTGCATTTAAATTTGTTTTTATACCAAATCCTATTAATTTAGTATCATATCTTCTTTCGTGTTCCAGGTAGCAGGGTGTACTAACACAAAACCTGTCATTGTGAAACATAAGCTCTCATTAGTAGAATCGGAGGAGTTGAATCTAAAATCTTATAAATAATTCACATACGAAACTAATTAACTAAGTTTTGTAAAACAGACCTAGAAATTCTTTAATTCAAAGAAATAATATTAAAACAAACTAATTTTTACAAATATTTTAAATATAACTCTAAACTATTATTTAGGCTATATACTTGTTGGAAGTATTATTATTAGGGCTGGGCCACAGACAAGGAAATACCAGATAAACAATCTTATAGGAGATTTGCTGCGCCCCTCGAGTCAGGTAGAACTTAAAATATCCAGTGATAACAGCGCCTCCAAGTGAGAATTCTTTTAAAACAACTCCCTTTCAAAATGTTCCTCATGAGAAATACATGCTAAGAGCTGCTGTCTGAGTATAATAGCTCAGGTAGCGAGCGGTAATCCCTTACCCCGCCTCACCCTGCTTTAATTGACCAAAACTCTTCAAACAATTGTGTTGGACTTTACGATTACCTTTTTCATTAGCCTGAAATATTGGTAAGAGAACAACTGCTAGAAACCCTCTTACGATTTCCAAATAAATCTGTATGACAAGCAGCTCATGAGACAGGAATTCCAAAATTGAGCGTCCATCGCATTTTGAAGCGATCCCAACACTAACCCACGGTCTCAATAAAGATGATCCTGACCGGAGAGTTGAATTTTGTGAATTGTACCTGGACAGTGTGTAGGAGATGCAGAGTTTCTAAACAAAATTGTCTGGAGTGACGAGTCCTTCTTTAAGTTAAATGGCTCAATCAAAAGACATAATTGCACCTACTGGTCTGATCAAAATCAGCATTTTACTATGGAACACCATGTGAACTTACCAGGGTTTACAGTGTGGTGTTGGGCATCCTAGGATCATTCTTTTTTACCATACTGTCACAGGCAATGAAGATTTTTACTTACATCAAGATAGAGCACCTGCCACTACCATCGTGATGCAAGGGCCTATCTCAATGCAAATTTTCAGAATAGATGGATTGTGTGAAGAGCTGGCGTTGAATTCCCTGCGCGTTCCTTCGACCTCACATCAACAAACTTTTTTTTTATCTGGGCATACCTCAAAGATAAGGTTTACAGCGCAAAACCAACAAGTCAATGTGTTGAAAGAGGAAATTGAAAGACAAGGTCTTGCAATTCTAAATGAAATGGTTCATAACGTTATTCAATCTACTGTTCTGCGATATCAGCCGTATCTGGAAAATGGTGATCATCAATTTGAACATAAAGTGAACATGCAAGGGGGACTGGAATGGTTTTCTTTTCTGGACTAGTTTACTTTAATTTCCTTAATTTAATTTAAGGCGATTGGCCCTTTTCATTTGGCGTGGAAATGCAGAGCCATGGGAACAAACGGTTATCTTCAAGAATAGAAGCATGTTGATTAAGTTATACTGTTTATATACACACCATCTCTATAATTTTAACATTGATCAAATATCGATAAAATTGACATTTTTCAATAGAAAACTGCCTGCTTCATAGCAAAAAATAAGAAAATGTAACAATTAATAAACATCGATAAATTATCTTAAGAGCTGTGTTTAAAATATTAACATAAAAATTTCGCTCGTTCTCGAGAAAAATGATATTTCCAAATGTATGATTTCCCCGCAAGACCTGTCCGGTAGCTAGCACCATCTACAGTTTCCGTGATACATCTGTTCTTGTTGGTGCGGAAGGATACTTTAGTCGGTTGTGAAGCCACGCCTTTCACCCTCCTGTCCACCATCCCAGAAAATAGTTTTTAGACTTGCACTCAACAGGGCCAAAGGCCTTAACCATAAAACTTGTATCTATCTATATTAATAAACTCTGCATTTATTGTCATTCCAATGCGAGTACATTTGAGACATCCTGTATATATTGTGTACACATTGTCACATTATGCAGCAGTAAGATGGACATTGAATGTTAGAGGGACTAGGAAACAGGAGGCCATGGGAATGAGGTTTATGAGGAGCATGTTAGCCGTCACGAGGAGAAACAAGATTAGGAATGAAGATATAAGGGAAAGAGTAGGGGTACAGGGAGTATATGAGATAGTAGAGGAAGCAAGACTGAGGATGGAAAAAAAAGGACGCCAAGAAAAAGATGGGAGCAGATAACAGAAAGTGTTTAAGTGAGAGAAGAATGGAAGAACTTAAGAGGAAGAGTTGTGGGAGGATAGAGTAAGATGCGAGACATTTTACTAAACTGACCCGGCCACAGGCTGGAAATAGATGATGATATGCCTCTCCTAATAGTAGTACGTTAAAACGACCAAATATAGGAAAACTGTACTCTACAGTAAAAAATTATATGAATTAATCTTATTACTTTTACAATGAAAAGAGGAGCCAGGTTCACACTTTACATTATTGCTGACTAACAAAGAAAGAGGTAATGAATAAAGCTTCAAAAAAATAAAAACATAGATAGTAAATTGCCTCAAATTTATTTCTTAATTCACTTACATTTTACAACCAATATATAAATTTTGTATAATAGAGAGATGTCCACAATAGTAACTTTAAGTTCTAAAATCATAATTTAAGATATCAACACTGCGTGACAATGAAACAAGATACATTACATATAAGTTTTAATTTAAATTTTGATTTGTTTAAAACAAAATGTGGACTCTCTTTGAATTCAAAAATTGAGACATATTCATAATTTTAGTGCAATATTCCTAGTATGTCAAATGGTCATGTAACATAATTATATAAATTTAAACAAAATTAAAGCAAATGTATTTTCTTATTCAAATTAATAAAAAGCTGGAAATTATTAAATTTTGAATATTAAATACAGCTATTTCTAGTTAAATTCCACTTAAACTATGTAATAGACAACTAAGATGCCAACACTAATTTGAATTTTGTAATTAAAAATAGATTAGGTATCTAATTCTTCGATTAAACATTTCAAAATGTATAATTAATTCATGAACCATAGAACACAGCACCTTAGTTGTTAAAAAGTTTATTTGATTAAATGTTACTATGAAAATGACACTGGTTAATTTATGTTTTCGCAGTGCTGAAGTTGGAGTTGGTACAATTAAAAGATCGCCAACTTTATTCAAACATATTCAAGAGAGAAAATGTTTTAAGAAATTTATGTTTACCGACTTTAAAAAATAAACGTCCACACAAGAAAAATAGCTCAGCTTTTGTTTATGTGTTTTCAAGGAAGAAACAAAAAAGTTTTTAAAGGAATCTTTTTGTCTACAGAGGAGTTTGAAGTATTTAACACATAATTATAAACTATCAATCATTCGGTAGCACAACTTGAACTTAATTTCTTCAAAATGGTTAAATTTCTTACCATTAAATCTCCAAAACATCACTGACAGCCCTTATATGCAATATCAAATAAAGTTCCTCATAAATCCAATCAGAAAAAAACCCAACCTCTTTAGTCATTAAATATTCCATATCATTTCCTTTTATGCACACAAAAGCTCAAGCCACAAATACCAAGCCTCTCAACCCCATTGTACAGTTGCCCTCCCACAAACCCTTAGCGCCTCAAGAGTATCAAGGCCAATACAGTTAAGTGGGAAGAACAAAGCTATCTCTCAGGGGAAAAGGCTTCAAGACAAAATTTATGTTATGAGCTATTTTTGTTATATTTACTCAATGGAGGTTGTCACGAAGCACACTTTTAAAGTCGGTAAACATGGGTTCATTATTTGACATAGAAATCAAAACAAGTACAACTTTCATACACAACACTTCCTGCAATTGAAAAAAGAAAAAAAAAATATTGTAGTTCAATACAAATGGAATTGGATGCGGTGGTTAAGCAATTTTGAAAAGTAGATGGTTACTTCCAACATCAGAATTGATAAACTTTTTACTTTTTGAAAAAACCAAAAACTCCCTAATATTTTACACGCTAAGCTTGCTGAATGTATGAATCTTGATATGGTTACTACATAATATGAATTTTCCTTCTATACCCTCAGATTTGATAATCAAGTTGATGGGTTGATGGTATCCAGAGTTGCACTGGAGCATGGGGAATGCAAATGTTTCCATCGACTATAACGTTTAGTTTATCTGGTTTAAAAATAGCCAAAGTTAACATGTGTGCTGTCCTTACCGCCAAAAAACATTTTTCATGCAGGAAGCATATAGACAATCACAACAACTACAGGCACAAGACAGAACAGAAGAACAAAAACGGTTAAATGTGCAACGTGACAATAACAAAACTTTTATACATTTTTTAAAAATATTTTTAATGATTAGTGACATGTCCATAGCTTTTTATACTTAGATAACTATAAACTAAAGTGTGTTGGACAATTTATTATCATTTAAGACTGTGCAAGATTAAAATATTCTACCGCAAAATTTGAGATTTCATTTCACCATGTAAAGAGAAATGAGTCAAAATGAAACCTTATCCATGTTCCACTTTTTTTTTTACAGACATGCCACTAAAAATTGATATTTTCTCACCCCTACTTCCTTCAATTAATTTTTTTTTATGATATATTATTTAGTTTACAAAATAATGCACTTCAAACCAGTTCTTAGTGCAAATCAAAACACCAAAGTAATCCAATAGTTTTCTCCAAAAAGATCAAAGATAAATAAGGCTAATTACATATGGTTATGGAAAATAGCGTTAAAATAAAAAAGTATAAACAGACAATTTTATGCAATCCATTACTTTATGGAGAAAGCTATCAAATTTCAAATACATAACTACATTTTACAAAACATTATTGCTTAAGGTCTGATCTGAAATGCAAGGAAAATATGACAGGCTAATTTAAAATGTAAACAATGACAACATATGAAATATATATTGATATTTGGTAAAGGATGGGTGTTCGAGGCTTTAATAATTTACCAATTTCTGAGTTAAAAAACCAAATTGGTAAATTAATTCAGTCCAATTAAAACTGTTGGATGATATTTCAAGCGAACAACGATCCTTTTAAAGGTTTATCTATCATGATGAAACAAAATATGTATTATTAAAATGAGTTTAGTTTAAAATACAATTAAATGAATCAGGTATCAAACCTTTCATACACTGATTTTTCTTATTTAATGATAACCATGGTTAAGCCTTATTTTCTTCCCAATAAAAGTAATACAACAAATAAAGAATAAAGTTATTAGGTGTGACTAATATTAAAATACTTTAAATGTTCTACTTATTTTCCAATGTGGGCGAGGGCTCCTTTATTAATTAAAGAAGGGTTCATAAAAAAAATATGAACCATCAACATTTCCCAATATACAATATTCTTAAAATGTATAATGATAAGACATTAATAATAGACTGACATATAATTTAGCCTACATATATATGATACCAGCCTCAAACCAATTCTAATCTATGGTTTCATTTGTTTTAATGTATAGGTTTTCTCAATGTAAAGAGGATAGATAGGTAGCGCCATTTGGAAGAATTGGATGTCATTGCTTACATCAGCCACGAAACTAAGTCACCCAGTACACAGTAGTTAGTAGTGTGTTGTGCGGTACATGTGTTTCAGACGGTCCTTTCATTTATCTTTATAACTATTTATTTATGTGTGTCTGCCTGGTAGTGATTTTCACATATAGTTAGTTTCTTTATTATATTTACCACTCAACTCGAATATGTTTTAATATACTATAAAATACTAAATATGATATATAGATGCGAGTAAATCTTCACTAAAACAAATATAATAGCTTTGGCTATTTGATTGTTAAATATGTATGCTAAATATATGTAGTTGTATTGTTCTTATCAAGCTATTTTATTATTTTAGAATAGTTTTTCTTTTATATAACATAATATTTAGGATATAGGACTAGAGGTCATTTATCCCTCGTTACTAGTCATTGTTTAACAATCAAACTTTTAGGCTTTTGGCTAATCTATTTGCATACGTTCAATTTTAATTACATATGTTTTTAAACAAATATAAAAAATGCCAAGCTGTGCTATTGTACTCTGTGTAAATACTCAATGAAACTGCAAGGGTAATAATTTATCTTTTTACTCCTTTCCTAAGGATCCAGAAATTTGCCGTACTTGAGAGCTCAAATGTATAAGGATAGACTCAATTAATATAAATTTTGCTCAAATATGTTCCATTCATTTTGCCAATAGTGACTTTGATATTTGTCTTGACAAATGGAAAATTAACTAAAAATGTCAAGAACTTCAAAACACATAAAATGTTGCCAGTGTTAATACAATAGTTCCAACATGTAAGTAATTCTGAACATATTTTAATAGGTTAAGTATAAGGAAAACCTCTTAACTATTTATGAGGTAATTGTATTATATTTGGAAGAAGGTATAGGAAAGGTGGATAGAATCATATAAAAGGGACACATTAAGAAGGTAAAGCCATATTGTGTTCGTCCCTTTTATATGTTTCTATCCACCTTTCCTATAACTTCTTCCAAATATAATAATAATAGGTTGTTTTTTCATTTATTGGTGTGGATTTTAAATATGTATTAATACGTTTAATGTTCCCAAACTTGATATGATTTCTAACAATAAATTTTTAGAAAGGACTTAATTTGTCTTCCATAAAGCTTTGTGAATGTTAGGCCGTATTCTAACATGTCATTTTCAGTGGTTAATTGAAAATTAATACAAAATAAATATCAGAACACTCATTCATTAGAATGATTATTTCATGCTTTCATTAAAAGTGAAAAGGAGGTATATGTTTCTTCATTGTTGATCATCATTAGTGAAAATATACAAGAATTAATGAATTCATTTTTATTTAAATGTAAAGATTTATTTAGATATTTAAAGACATTGTGTTGCTATAAGATTTCTCAAAAATGGTATTTAAGTGATGAGACGAACAAACTTATCCATTTTTGGACTGTTACAAACAATTTGAATGTCTGTGGAATATAAGTAGTGATTTATATAAAATAAAACATGTGGCGCCATTTTAATGAATTAAACAGTAGTTGATAATTCTCAACATGATCATTATGATAAATGACACGTGAGAACAAGGCTTTAATCACCGGCTAGTTTACTGAGTGACGTCACACGCTCAGCCAATCAGATGTCTTTCTCCAACCGGCGCTACCTTTTATTCTCTTTACAATGGGTTTTCCGAGCATTACTTTTAATGGAAACGTTTTCAAAATAATCAAGGACTATTCAAATTTAATCTAAACAAATAAACAATTTGAAGAGTCAGAGGAAAAAAACAAACATTTCTTCGATATGTGCTTTCTATAGAGAAAAGTTATAAGCACCAGAAATCAAGAGATGGATAAGTAAAGTGAATTCTAAACCCATGTTAAAAGATAAACAGGGAACTCTAACCTAAATACTATCCTTCATACAAGTAGCAGAAACAGACAAGTTTCCTACACCACACTGTAGTCAGTGTTGTCAATACACATATGTGGTCACACAATAAAGTTCCAACACCCCACTAATAAAACACATTTGTTAAAAGTTTAGAAAGGAGAGACTAATATATTTAAGAATCAATCAATAAATTATAACTTATTTAAAATGTATTGTAACTTATTGAGTTATTTCTTAATGGCTTGGAAATGTATAATAAGACAGTGTAGGCAGATACACTGTACAATAATGTAAAGTAAGTGATGGAGAATGAAGCCAACCTAAAAGGATAGTTAGGCAAGGCCTAGAAAGGGAAAAACACATTTCTCTCTTCATAACTCATTACATTTTCACACTTTCACATTTACACAGGCTTTTAAATTTTCACAATTATTCCTTTTTCATCTAAAGTGTGTTTGTCTCTATATAGGCCTAACCCAACCAACCTTACAGGTTGGCTCCTGTCACTATCACTTACTTTGCATTAATGTACAGTGTGGGAGCTTATTGATTAATTCTCATGGGCTTATATGGGCAATGCAAGTAGTGATTGGTGATGCTGCTATTAAAAGTCATACAGTAAATATATTCAATAACACAGAGAATATAATAGAGCTAGCAGCATGCCACACAGACACCTTATTAGTTGATAAAAAAACTACAGCCCCTTTAACATAAAAAGTTGATACAGGTAAAATAGGTTAATTGTGACATATGTGAGGTGTTAAAACTAATATGATGAGAGTTGACCACCAAACAATTAGCTTCCAATAGCAAGCCAAATATTTATGGCTTGAAACTTCTCCCAGCAAGTGCCAGGCAAAGTATTGTGTGATTTTTACATAGAACAGGAGCAGGTTGTATTTTCAGCGACTGCAGCAAAGGTCTTGCATGTATATTTAATACGTGCCTGCTACCTGTGCTATCAAGGAATGTGAAGTTCATATTTCACATATCCTGACAGGGGCACAGGCCCCTGTAGATGTTAAACATTTAACAGCAAAAACACTCAATGTAGTCATAATGAAAACAGGAGATCACCGTATAAACGATTAAAAGCGACAATTTTACAGCTTAAACATTAACAATAAAATGATTAGTATTTAAAAATAATTTTCAGACAAATGCTGGCTAGGCCAAGCAAAAAAATAAGTATTGGACAAAAGGGTAGTTACAAAAAGGAAGAGAGTGATGACACAAGGGTTGTTAAACAATGGAGATGTTATAAGCCTCCATAAACTGGATGACTAAATTCACAAGCCTACAATTTCTTTTTTTAAATTTCTTCCAGTATTTTATGTCCACTGCAATTGCTATATTGCTTTGGTCGACTTTCACACAGAAAAAAAGGGCCACTACAACAATATATTTTTACTCTCTCCTTTAAAACACACCAAAACTAAATAAAGTTCCACTTACATGCTTAGTATATAAAGAGACATATGGAATATCATGTACAAGAATATTATGATAAAATTAATCTTTTTCCAAGATATGCATAATTTTAATTATGTTTTTTAAATTCCAATTAGAAGACCACCAACATTGCATATAATTTATTTGTTTCAAATGAATTTCTCACAGTTAAAAATAGGTTGTTTTTAAAAACAACCCTATCATGAATTAAATCCATCCTTACTTAACCTTAACCAATTCCACATACCATTAAAAGGAGGGTGGAACTTCAAAACTAACATATATTTGATTTTTAAAATAAATTCTCACATGTCTTTTATTATCAGATAAGAGGGGAAATGTGTGGAGACTACTGACCAAATGTTATATGACAGTAGTAATAAGAAAATTAACCATTCAAAATTCAAATAGACTTGTTTTAAGATTCAACTATTAACCTGCAACAACCTGCAACAGGCTGATAGAATTTTCTCTGAATTTTAAGTTTTTAAAAATACTATTTTGATTATTTTTTAATTATTAGTTACTAACCTTTTAATTTCAGGGAAACTAGTAAAACAAGTTATAAACGTTATTGTAGCTACAAACTAAACATTTACTCAAAACAAATCTATCTAAATATTATAGTGAAGGGTTATAGTAATAATAAAATGCAATCTAAGTCAAAACAACCCTAAAAATGTTGCGATAAATACAAATTCACAGCAAGAGTGAACAATAAGTGAGGTTGATTAACTCTCAATTATATAATGGCTCCTAAATATGCTATATTGGGTAACAGAAAACAAAACATGTACACACAAACCTCCAGGTATAGCATACAACTTAGTAAAGATAAGGGTTTGATGGAATGAGATTTCAGTTATTATCCTAAAGCTTAACTAACCAACAAAATAGAGTATCTGCCTGAAGGTATCTATGAAAACAGTGTGGAAACAATATATAGTAATGTAATTTGATTGATAGAAAGGAAGGTACATAATTTGGTAATTTTTGTACCATTCCTGTCTTTTTTATCAAAGAGGTAAGAGTCACAACAGGCTTGGTTACCCGGTAGTTGTTCTAAAAGTCATTATTTAAAGTTTGTCCTGTTAATGTAAAGGATGTTTGGGATTACACCATGAAACTTATGATTCCATCACTAGCAAAATAACATAGATAAAATAGTCTATATTAAAGATGTTCTGGCAAAATTGATTTAAAAATCACCCAACTCCTGGTTTTTCAAGTTGATATTCAACAACAAAAAGTTATATTACTTAACTATTACCTTTTGTATGCAATGACAAGCCTGCAGATTTAAAGAAAATTGAATAACTAAGGTCAACTCTTTAATCATTTATACAATTTTGTAAAGTATTTTTTATAAAAATTGGTTTATTAAGATTTATACTTTTTGGAATGAAATTTTGCCAACTTCCAGATGATTTAATTAATTTCAAAAAAGCAGCCCAACCAGACAAAAAATAAATTTCCAAAGAGGACTGTAAAAATGTTTGCAGATTTGACAGCTATACCAAGAGATTTGGGGGGGGGGGGGG
>CABFWO010000360.1:275327-294436 GCA_902155825.1 Timema genevievae | reverse complement strand
GGGAAATGTAAAAAGTATATGTATACAATGGTTTGGATAAAATTAGTGTTCATTATGGCTAAGCTCAGCTCTAAAAATACTTTTAAAACAAGTGCCTAAATACACAACATATTTGTTTGACATAGCAAAAATACTTTAACGGGCTTTGATATTTAGCCGATAAGTGGTAACTGACAATATCTCTGTAATGAAATAAAGAGGTAATCAATAAAAGTTTGTTTAAGATGCTACAAAATTATGGCATATATATATATATATATCCTCAAAATAACAAAACTTAGAAAAGGTACATCGAAATCCATTTATAAAAGAAACAAACAAAAACTATTTACCAACATTCAAAATAATTTCATCATTATATCAACATAGCATGTGCTCTTTGATTCAGGGCCCATAAAATGAAAATGTCAAGGCACGCTGAATCAACAAAGCTCAATGGCAATAGGTCCTCTATATTTTATAACAATGGAGAGGTGTGAAAGGATTAAACTAAACTCTATAAACATTCATTCACTTGACATTTAAATCTAGGCGAGTTTTCATGAGCAAACTGATTGTGTGTTGGTAGCGAATATTATCAATCAGGCCGAAAAACAAGAATGAATTTTTTTAAGTTGTACTTAAAAGAAAATATAAAAAAATAATTGCAATCCACAGAGATTTGGTCCAACATTGGTTGATTGCTTTTGAGCTTACTACTTATATGAGTAAATTTAACATACTTTTTTTTATTTCATTCAATAAAAATTATGTTCCATGACAGAGGCAGCATGAATCAAGTTCATAGGATGATTATTTTCTAGTTTTGTATGAATTAAATAACTTATTAAAACAACCATTTTCTTTCATCATATCTTAATTATTTTTCTATTCACATTTATTAAATCTGATGTTATAAATCTTTTTACTTTCTTGGGTCTACCTGTTAGAAATTGGAGCAAATTCTTACAGCAAAGGGTCTAAACTCTCTAAAAACAATAGAAATTAAGTTTTAATAATATATATATATATATATCTTGTTATAAACAGTTTTACCATACTGCAAGACCCCGACTGTTACTCTCCTTCTGTCATAAACATTCAATACAAATTCAATTGTGATAACTCGCCTAGCATTCAACATACCAACAAAATTTCAAAATATTATACAAAACATACAGATCACATTCTACTACTTTTGTGAGATAAAATGGTCATTGGTTTATAAATGTAAACTTATCTAATAATTACTTTCCAGATTGTAAAATATGTATATACACGAGTT
This sequence comes from Timema genevievae, assembly GCA_902155825.1. Lineage (NCBI taxonomy): Eukaryota > Metazoa > Arthropoda > Insecta > Phasmatodea > Timematidae > Timema > Timema genevievae. The sequence continues at coordinate 293,172 of CABFWO010000360.1, read as the reverse complement.
TCTTTTTACAAGATGTGTGTTCTAAATTGACAGGATGGAGGGGGAAAAAAGTGAATCTTGGTGGGATAAAAAGATAACAGTTAACCCCAAATGGTTTCCTACTCCCCCTTCACACAAATGCATATACATTTCATTGTAATATCCACAGATAAAACCAAAAGAGTAATCATCATAGTGGGTTGCGTTCATTATCAAACAGTAATTGAAACTAAATCAATAATTAATGTGTATATGAGTAATTATAAAATCAAATCAACACTATCTTATTGGTTTGAGTTTGTTTATGGTTGTGTGAAGTGAGCAGTTATGTAAGAATATTATCTTAAGTTAAGCACACAAATCGGAACCAGAAAGTATTTTCATCAAAATGCATTTTGTTAGTTTATTTAGTCTTTGAACTGACGTCTTTCTGAAATTGTCATTTACTTTGGTTGGCAGCTATACATTTAATTAATTTTTATTATATTTTAATATTTACACTTTTATCATTTTTAAGTGTTCTCTGCTGGATATCTCTAATACTGACACTTATGACTATAACGTGTCATGTAATGTATTATTTTCAATTATGAATCATCAAATTAGAAATCAACTCAATGTAACATGTGGATCACACTTAAACTGGTATTAATCTTCAATAGTGGTTTCAAAATTCAATTAATACTCAAAGTCAATAAAAATAAACCTTGTTTCATACAAAAAAAAATTTGAGAAAAAGTAAGTGATTCAAGTATTTGTGGAATATTTACCTGTTGGTGTCATTTTAAATTTTAAATGAGCAATGCACCAAAAAGAAGTTTTTAAAACACACAGTTTATCCAATGACACATAAGGGGTTTACAAGTATACAATTACTTTTTAGTTTGTGTGTCAAAATGATTTTAACCTTTTTTTTGTGTGTGTACAAACACACCATTCATTTACAACTGACAATCCCACTAAAAAAATTTGTTAAGACTTTCTTCTCATCCCTTACTAACTTGCACAGCATCAGGGACAAAACACAAAAGTAGAGGACCTAGAGTCATTTATAAGCTTTAACCAAGTTGCGAACCAGCTACCTTTTTAATACTTGTAGCAGAACGCCATACATGGCTCTCCAAAAAAGTTAACTAAAAAACAAAAAATGTACAAGCTTAAGATTATAGATCAACGCTCTGTGCGGCGTCAGTGCAACAATGGGACAAGAGACTCCTGGAGTTAGAAACATCGTGGTGAACAAAAATATAAGATGAACACCTTTAAGTGTTTGCTTTATATGGGGGGGATCTAATCCATTTCCAACATTTGACACGATTTATTAATATGAAATAAAAAGAAAAACTTTTGATTATTTATATGTGACCANATGCCATAAAAGCGGACAAGATTAGATTTGACAGGATAATTTGTTTAGATGAACACACTATACAGTGTAACTTGTTTACTAACCACCAACAAATGTCTGGCTCTCAAAACAAGACAGAAGAAATAAGGAAAAAAAAAAGGTGTTTTAGAGCCACAAGCATCAGAGGAGTCTCTCGGCCATTGGACTGACACCTGCAACCAGAGGGTCGGCAATTTGACAAACTAATAGCGTTACAATTGTTCCTAAGGGGGCGTCAAATTTACAATGTGACTGGGCGTAGGGTGAAAGGCCCACCCCCATGATGCTGACAGCAGGCGATTCCCTTCAGGCAAGCACCTCCAGGGGCCCACACCCGGCACGGAATTGCGTGGGATGAGGGAGGCCCTCCTGCCCGTGTACTGGCCGAGTGTCTCCTGGAGGGAAAAAACACAACAAGTTAACAATACTTGTACATACAATTTGGATAAACGTTCGTTCAAGCTTATATATAGTTCAGTTTAAATGAAAGGGCCTCAGAAACAAATAGTCCCTATTTCAAATGTATCAAATGATAGGAAGTTAGGGTTGTCTGTCAAAATTAAACATTTTTATTTAGAGTATTCAACTGCAATGACACATTTTTATTTAGAGTATTCAACTGCAGTGACACATTTTTATTTAGAGTATTCAACTGCAATGACACATTTTTATTTAGAGTATTCAACTGCAATGACACATTTTTATTTAGAGTATTCAACTGCAGTGACACTGAAAAATATTCTTGCAATGAAAATACAGTAAACTCCCAATTATCTGATCTGCGGCTTAACCACGGCATTGCCAACAGCAGGAGATAAAATTTTGAAAAACGCTGCATTTATGGAAAATACAGAGCTTCCGATTGTTGTACTCAGCAAACCTCTAGGCAAGAGATAATGGCAAAAGAGAGAAAAAATTTATGAAATGGGGAATGCACTGGAATAGACTCATAACCTGCTTAATTATCTGAAAGAGAAATATGACACGCTTCTATCTGACAAATTGATGTTAGGGACAGCGGGAAATAAAGCAACAGCAATGAAGCAAAAGATTAATACAACTTTTTAAGGGTGTTAAAGTCTCAGAACTTTTTAGAGAAAATGAACTCTTGGCTCTGAATTGTACCGAGTCGCCTCTCTTCATCACCTTTTCAGCTTGTTTATATGTACAGGTCTACGGCAGTCAGTGTGTTTGGTAGAGCATCTCGGGGTTAATAACTTAATGGTGGGGGTAGAGGACATCGCCGATCAAATAAGTGGAAATTGATAGAGTAGAAGTTTAAGTTTTATTGTATATAAACATTTTAGACATTTTTCACCGGATTACTTAATGTAAAGAAGAACCAAGATAAATTGGACATGAAGATGATTAAATAGTTAATGAAGTGGGCATTTAGCCACATGGTCTAGATTTCCTCCCACCCATCTCTACGCACGCTTTTATCCACACAAAAATAACTTTTCAATACACGTCCTCTCAACTCGCGTGCTAACCGGGAAGTGCCTTGCATCGGACTATTCCCTTCTACATAGGGTCAAACAAAGACGCTTAATCAGATGTGTTGATTGGCTAGCTGTTCGCGCTAAACCTTCCCTTTCCACTGTGAGGCCACACGTGCAAGCCACAGGTGCACCTCACAGCTTCCGGGTACAGATAAGATTAAAAAGAAAGTGAAAGGTAAAAGTAATAAATTTAGATGAAGCTAAGATTTCCACAGACTTTACGAAAATGAAAAATACTAGATTTAAAAGTTAAAGGCCAAAAAATGAAGTTAATGAATTGAAATTTAAAAATATATTTTTTACAACTTTGGTTAAGATTTAGACAACTTATAATTAATATTAAACCCCACACTTTCTTATAATTAAACATTTGATTCTAGCATAGAGATTAAATTAGGCCTAGATGAATGGAAAACAATGTATTACAAATTTAGTACTTAAGTATGATCATATTAACATGTAAACAATGGCAAACTAATTTAATTATGTAAAAGAAATGGTCTCGAGCCCTGACCACTTTACAGAATAACAGATTCTGGCCTGTGTTATAATTTCATTATTATTTTTTAAATTTGATCAAATTGACATTTTAATTAAAGGAATTAGATTAGTAGGTATCTCAAAAATTATTAATTTTAAGTAGAGGATATTTTGTAATTGTCATTATGACTTGCTATAAAATATCTTGTAAATATTACAATATGATTGCTTTATTACTATATGAAATATTTATTATTACATAAAAAAAACACATTTTTATATAGCCCTTTGTAATGATTTATTTTCTTTTGATCATAATATTTAATCTTTTTAAATGTATTTCAAACATATGGTGAATCAGTTCAGAGCCGTTAGGTACTTGATTTTTGCCTCTACGAGAAAGGTTTTTTTAATACCTACTTTTCACACTCATGCTGTCCACAGCTTTGAATCATTACCTAGCTTAACACATTTTTGCGGGAAATAGCTGTTACCTTGACTATCCTTTAGCGAACTCTTACAGGACTTTAGTGTACTGTCTTCTTCCACACCTCCACCCCCTTCCACCGGAATAATCCAACAGCAGCAACAAATAATATCTCTACCAGTCTGTCCTGTGACAGCTTGGAATAGGGAACGGGGAGTGGAGGGCATGTCATTAGTAAGAGGAGAGTCATTGATATGTATCACCCTGGTCACCCGACTTTTAGCCTCCCAGTTTTTGAAAGTGCCCATCGTTTGTTCTACGTTAGTGCTGACTAATGCTTGATTTTCATCGTTAGTGCTGTAAATGTAAGGCACTAATTCACGATACCTTTTTTGAATTTATTACTTTTATTATGTATTTATCATATGGTAAAACCATTACACAAATATCGTTTATGTAACTTACTAAAAAAATGACAAGCATTGCTACTGTGGTACTTAATGTTTATTACTCATTAGTTTGTTTAAGAGTTTTATCTTAAAAACAAATATTGATAATGTCGGAGTTTAGGAAGCAATATTGCATGAATGAATTCTAAGCCCAGTGCTTCTTGATTTAAATCTGTTCGGTGTCAATTCTGCATATTTGGCTTCTTCCAATAATGTTCCCCAGTGCTGTTTATTATGTTCCTTGACATTACTACATTTGGCTAAATATAAAGATGGAGCTGATATATGTAGTGTAATTTATGTAAGTATATTATATCGAATATTAATTTTGGATAATTTCAAGGATCTGAATCTAATGTTATGCACAAATCTGTAACAGTATTAATAGATATGAATGAGTCATTGCTACAAATGTCACCTAACTCCTAATGGCAACAAAATTACCTTTCATCGGTGACATTTGGTCTTGGAGGGGTTGGAGGGGAGGTTCGTTCACCCCACTCTATCATAATTGATCACTTAAAATGGAATTTTTATTAAGTCCATTTTTTCAACCATCGGAACACCCTTAAGTGATGTGTCTCATTTTGAGTCTACTGTACATTGATATAAAGTTTTATTATCTTAGTGCATGAAATATAATGATGTGTTCACAAATGCAAACTAGGTGAGTACAAGTTTGAATTGAATGTGCTACAATCTCTTGTTTTAATAAATATGCGGATTATCCGCGTCACTCCTTCCCACCACTACCACAGATAATCGGGAGTTAACTTTATAAAGGTGTTCACAACATGTTCACAACAAAGAATATCTTAGAAATAAGTGTATGTGCATGCACACACAAACACACAAATATACACACTAAGTATGGGACTCTTGCATTATTAAGGATATTCATGGATTTGAGCTCTAAATATTTTTTTAGAGCTATCAAAACGGTTGTTAGTGGTTAAGACCATTATAATGATAGGAAAAACTACCCCAATCCATTAATTTACCACTTCACTTAATGTGAACAAAATCAGAAATTAAGGAAAAAATCCTACCCATGTGAGAAAGTTACACACTTATGCTAATCATATTTTCTAAGATTCAAATCCAAAGTTAAATTAAGTTTCAGATTTAAGAAAATGTGATAAAAAAACTCACATGCATGCGAGTACACACACATTATATTTGTTTGAAAGGCTTCCACCGCCCCCTGGGCCTTTCCACAATATTTTTAAATAATGAATTCGTTTGATAAATACATAGTAATAAAGATAGAGTAAGCAATGAAAAATAAACAACAAATTACTTAGAAATCACCTTTTCCATTTCACGTTAGAACATTTCTGCCTTTTCCTTCGTTTTCTGCATTGCTACTGTTCTTTTTACATTCAATTTCCGTATTTCATCTAATGATTTTTTTTCTTTTTTGATTTTAAGTCTACTTCAATCTTTTTTCTTTTCTTTTCAAAAGGCTATTTTCTTATTCATGATGCATTTCTCGCAGCATTAAATATCTTTAAAAATTATCATATTTAGAAGTTCTCCAGCTGCAGTGATTGCATTAGTCAATAGCTTCTTTGCTTTGATACAAAATCCAAGTAGTATCATTTTATAGCAATGGCTTGCATGCTAGATATAATTGTTTCTTGTCTAGTAGGACTTCTAATGCAGAAGTTATCCTACAGGTCTTTAGAGACTGGCTGATCATGAATGCAGGCGGGGACACTTCATTTTATGGTTCTGTCCGTCAAGTGCTCAGGTAGTTTAGTTAGATCTACAAACATGAATGGCTATAGAGAGAGAATAATCTGATGTTCAGCGAGAAATTTCTCCAACTCAAGTGAAATTGACAACATGAGTCCCAACTTTGCTGTCAAGATGTCATATATATATATATCTCTCTCTCTCTCTCTCACCTCACAAGAATTGTTATTAAAAATATATTTATATATTTTAAGCACATTGTGGGATTTGTAATGGCCTAAAACCTTGATTTTTTCTAAGATGATTTAATTCGCGTTATCCAATCGAATACTATCAAATTTGAATTTTGAATCAATATCCCCTCCCCTCCTGATGCTACCAGGGTTTGTCAGCGAGATATTACTGGCCTTCTATTTACAGTGGCGGACTTCTAAGGTATCGTCACATTTCTCTGAGGAGATGATCTGTGGTGCAAGAAGCCTTAAACCTAGCTTAAGACGAGTTAAACAGACCATAGTAATCATAAGGAACAATTCCCCTTTGGGAAATTACCTATATTAACACCAGGAATATACAGTGACCACTAAACCAAGAGGCTGGTTTATTCATATCTATATGAACTACTATGAAGACCTTGTGGTGAGGAGAGTAGAATTCTGGAGGAAATTTATCTGCTTTTATGTGGAGGAAGAGTGGGAAACCATTCAACAACAACAACAACAACAATAATAATAATAATGCACCCTCAGTTTGTCTGACCGGGATTTGAAACACCAGGAAATCAGACTAAATGACAGGGTTCTTACAGATATATGAAACATAAATTTAAGGACTTTTCAAGGACTTTTTAAGGACCAAAACTTATTTCTCGTACTGCCAAAAGCTAAACATGTCAATAAAAAAAATTATAAACTGTACCAAATTTTAAATAGATGGAAAACAATAACGTTTCACTAAATTTAATGAACAAAAAGGACTATAAAATATTAATCTAACTTTTTTGTCACTTACTTTACTCTCCTTAGTTTATTGTTTAGTGCAGTCATTCTAGATTCAGAATGCCACAAGGTGAGTATGGAATTCATATTTTAACAATGTTTTCTGCTGGCACATGCTTTTCATTTACATTATTTTATATACAGGAGTCAATGCATGAATGTTTGTACTAACTATAATTAAAATCTCAGTTTTTTATAGGTCCTAGAATCAGTAGAACAAGTAACAAACACTTTAAACAAAAAAATATTGGGCCAAATAACATTTAAATGTTTTTATATTCATTTAACCTATCAGATAGCTGCTTGTTAATGTCAGCCAGTGCAGCAGTTTTCTCTCTGGCTGTTCTTCTGAAACTGTTAGACTTCGACACAAATGTTAGATTTCCTGTTGTTTCTGCTTGCTCTGACAGTCTATCAGCAGATTTGGTAAGTGTGTCAACATCAGCTTGAAGCCTTTGTTTTTTTTCTTTGAGTTCATCTATTTCTTCTGTGAAACTTTTTCTTTTTGAATTCTTCAGTGCAGTTTCTTTCCCTCTTCGATTCGCCTCCAAATAACTTTGCCACTTTTGACGTGCACCAGCAACTGAGATAACCATGTCTTTGGTGATTTCAATATTAGTAACACCACCGACTGATGCAATTTGTTGACAAATTATTCGCTGTGCAATGAGTGTGCGCTGTTGCATATTTTCCACTTCTATTTGCTTGTTTACAGAAAAACCTCTCTCAACTGCTGCTTGACCATGTGATAGAATAAGTACCATCTTCATCACACACCACAATTTGTCATATTTTGTTCTAGGCTTTGCACAAGCACAGAACAGTGACTCCAAACAGTTTGTCCCAGGCTTAAAATTTTGAAATTCAGAAGAAAAGCCAAACTCTGCAATAAATTCTTTATATGATGAAATTAATGCATCACATTCAGTTTCCTGAAGTCTTTTTGCTTCCACTAGTATCTTAAGCACCGACACGAACTTGGTTGCACAGTTAGTATCCACATTCATATCTCGAGGATCCATACAACTAAGGTTTCTCACAATTGAGTACTGTAATGGGCACTTATGCAAGATTTTCTTTACTGTTTCGATAAGAAAATCACGACATTCCATTCGTACTTGAAGAACATCCTTTTCTTTGACAATTTTTTTGTGGAGCAAATTCTTGACTCTGTTTTCTGCAGCGAATCCCAAGTTTACTTTGGTCACTGGCAGCTGGTTTTCTTTTTTCCCAACTTCAACTTTAACCAGTTTGTTACTGGTAGTTGCTTTATTTATTTCATCTTCTTTAATGAATCTCTCCATTAAGTTTCTAAGCATTTTCAACATGTCTCTTTCCAGAAATGGAAGCATTGGCGCATCAGTTTGGTACATTGTCAAAAAAGGTTCTACTTGTTTTGCAATTGACTGAAATATTAATAGCTTTATAGGAGTCAATGCATCAATGGTCGCTTCTTTCACAACTGTAAAGGATTTGGTGTTTGGATTGGGAAGTTTCTTGTCAGTAACTAACTGCACATATTTAGTTACATGAGGCCACATTTCAAGAGCACGTGTTACAACATTTGAATTTTCAACCCATCTTATGGAACAAAATTTTTTGGGGAAGACACTACTATCAGTTACTTTCATGTAATCTTCTCTTCTCGCTGGTGTGTCCTTAAATAAGTAATAGAGGCTAGATAAGACTCGCTCCACATCCCAGGTTGATGATAATGAGCCATGCTTAAAAGCACCATGAATGATATGAAGCCCACAACTGCCGGTATGAATTACTGCCATGTTTGTGTCTCTATTCAATTGATCACACACCAGGTCATAAAATTTCCAATTGACATTTGGACCATCCATGGATAGTTGCAGTAGAGATTGTTTCGGAAGGCCAATTTCAGAACTCAACTTTTCAAAGGAAGTGAACATATCTTCTGCAGTAGCATGGCCCAGGAAATCTGAATGGATGTAACAAGACTGCACTTTATCTGCTTCCCAGTGGCGAATATGGTAATCTAACTGCTTCTCCTGAAGCTTTCTGTTGAGGCTTTCATCGAATAACAAAACATATGAATCTTGTTTCTTAACCTTCTCCATAAGTGCAGACTGAAAATAAGGAGCAATGCCAAAACAACATATATATGCACATTTAGTTTCCCCCAATGAAAAACTTTTTGCAATTCCACTGTCTAAAAACATTTTTTTGAATAATAGTCCGATATCTTCACATGATTTGTATGAATAGTGACTGCTGCATACTTTCAGGGCCCAAATAATTTCGGCCTTTAGAGTTTCCTGTCCAGTTAAGAAGGAGCTTACTATCTGCTGTCCTTGTGGTACTGGTCCTGAATCAGTAGCCACAGAACTCGAAGATTGCTCTGGTTGTGTAGCACCGATAAAATAGTGAATTCCAAAAGGGTTTTTTTTACACGCAAGACTACAATGTTTTTTCCCATTCATGTGACTTGTTAACGCAGACACCCCCATCTTGGCAATGTCAAATACTGAAGAGCATATGCTACATCTGGCTTTGTTCCTGTCTGGCACTTTTACAAGCCATTTATTAAATTTGGGGTTGTGTAACCACAAGTCATTGAAGGTACAGTTCCCCGGCATATTGGCACGTAAATAAAAACAAAACAAAAGGCGATTTCCTGCCTTTACGTAGCACACGGTATTAAAAGTTACAAAAAAAATCCATTCAAGAATAATGAAACAACAGTTTATTTATCCATGGAAGATTACTTGCTATCACACTTCAATAAAACTTTCGTGTGGAAATAAACACAGCAGTAACGAAGCAAAATGAACCAGTACTTAAAGATTTCCAAAGATTTCCATAGAAATAAAACGTATTAAGATAAAACAAACTACCATCTAAACAGTGTGTAGTAAACACAAACTTTCACGGGATAATGTTTACATACACCAAAATGGCGCAACCATAGATAATAGAGTTATAGAATGGCAACTCCCTGTAGTATGGCTAGAACAGGAATTTGAGCGCTAAGACGGATGAAAGATGAACTAATAGCTATCGGTGGGCATTTTAGTGCAAAACTGTAACTATAGGTACTTAAAGTGTTAATAGGTAGTCGTAAACCTTCAAAGAATTATTAAAAATGATGGTTTTAAAGAAACTTATAAAAAAAATGGCGAATGCACAGGAATTGAGTTTTTAAATATAGCAAATTAGAGAAAAAATCGTATTTCATCGAGAGTAGCGCTAATGCGTTTGCCAGATAAGTTAACACTGTTTCTTCTTGCCCCTATAGAGATCCAAAACCATGGGTTGATGACGTGAAAAGATCATAAATCAAACAAAAGAAGCGGGGAGAGTAGCGGAGAGTAAAGTAAATAGTAGACAACAGCTAACACTTGATCAGAGCATACGCTAGATATTTCATGCCCCAGTGCATCTTAAATCACGGTCTTTACAGCCATTATTCCCAACCATTTCAAAAATAAATACTGAAATCTGGAAATTCCAGGACTTTTCAAGGCCCAGAGTAATTTAAGGACTTTTCCAGGCCTTAAACAGACACACATTAAATTCCAGGTCTTTCAAGGACCGTACGAACCCTGAAATGAGCTTGTTATTTAGTCAGTGTGTCCATCAATGTGGGTATCTTTTTAGATGACTCTATTAACAGCCCATGTGCCAAATGAAATAGTTTACATACCTCTTTCGATCTTTTAGCGTTGCTTTGCCAATAAAGGGTCGTTCGTTTGTTTTCCACTTCCCAGCCACAGTGACAGATAACTGCACAGTGCTAGGTGATGTGTCGGCGGCAAACTGAAACATAACACAACACAATCATGGCTTACCATTTTGACATATCTTATGACTTAAAATGACAGGAATGGCTGCACATATTTGAAAATAATTAATATTTAAAAGAGACGACCCTACAAAGCTAGATAATATTTCTTATTTTGGTTATTTTTTAAATAATTTATTAGTTTAATAGAAAACTTTAATTTCTGTTCTTTATTTATCAAATATAAGGGTCGCCCTAGAGGTGTGTAAACTGTGCAGCCTCAGAGGGCCCTCCCTGTATAGGCGACCTAGCAAAATATTATCAAATAAAAGCATAATCATGTGGTTTGATTTATTGTATGAGTGTATGAGTTCTTCATTTTAACTCTTACCTATTTGCATTTGTCATTCTGTGTGTGGTGAATATGTGTCTGGATAACTTTTGAATGCACTAACCCATCTAATTTAAACTTGGCATAATTATTTTGTACCTTTATACAGATCAAGTTTGTTGAGGAAGAAAATATAACAAAGGGTTGGGGAGAAATCAACCCTTATTTGTATAAAAACACGACTTCTGGCATTAATGATTACATATATTTACCTTTTTTGTGCATTTCCTGATACCTAATACGACTAAAAATTGGTATATACCAAATGTGCAAACTGCAGTAATAACATTAAACAAAAGATGAGTTTTTAAATTATTTTTTGGCGGGTAGGGAGGAGGAAAGAAAATAACTAGGGGCCTTCAAATTCCTGGCTAATTCCTGTTTTCCCGGATTACTAAATGCTTAAACATTAAACATCCATTATCATCTTTTGGTCCTTGCCTCTTTAATACTTTTCAGCCATATGTAAATCTAGTTTGACAGCTGATTTTCTACTTGTGACCACGTTTTCAGGATTTAAGCTTATTTTGTTTGCTATTTAAACCTTAACTTCTAGTGTTTACCAATTCCCTGATATTGAGTAGTATTGGGTAAGTACCAATTGCTCTGGCAACACCATAGGATTACTGAGTCAAATAAGGAGTTGGCGCGATTTCTATCGAAGATACCTTTGACTGGACTCTTTTATTTTCCCTCACCTCTCTTCCCCTGGCAGAGAGAGCACCTTGACAACACCTGGAAGAGTCCTCGGCATACAGCAACAAGTCGTGGGGTGACTGGGACTGCCCAGGAGAAGATATTTCTGCCAACTGACACATTCAAAACATAAAATTTGATGCTTGTAATTTGTAAATAACAATTTTAATCATTCTAGGTGTATTCTGAAAATTTTTAAAATGACACCTGGACACAGGAATCGAACCCGAGACCTTTGGCTTAGTACGCCAATGCTCTAACCACAGAGCTATCCAGGAGTATTCCCGTGACCAGGGTCATTCTTCTCTCATATTTTAAGGCAGAGTCTATAATGAACGTGAGGAAATCGTCCGTTTTATTCCCGAGCCATCAAATAACGCAGCCATCTTCGACTCGGTAGTTGGCTTGTTAGTGCCACTCGTACAATTATTATTATAATTGTACGGATAATATTAAGAATCAAATAGCCGAAGCTGTTATTAATTTTAGAGAGGAATTCACTATCAGATATCATATTCTGAAAATTGAAAAATGACACCTGGACACGAGAATCAAACCCAGGACCTTTGGCTTAGTACGCCAATGCTCTACCACTGAGCTATCCAGGAGTCGTCCCATGCCCAGGGTCATATCTAGATGGTGAATTCCTCTCTAAAATTAATAACAGCTTTGGCCATTTGATTCTAGGTGTAATTAGAAAAGATTATCAATACTTTACAAATATTTACACGAATTTTAAAATCCTTTAGAATAAACAAGATTTGATATTTAAAAAAATTTGGATAAATAATTATTCTTATAGAAATCTTGAATCAGATTTTTTTATATATATACTATGTGCAGTAAAACACCCAATGGCAACTATGCAGAAATATGCTTTCTTCATCAAATTTACTCTTAGTAGTTTATTTTTCCTTTTTTTTTTTAGTTTTATCCATTTCCATTACTATATAATACTCAATGCCTAGGTTAGTAGGCTATTGGAGTACTACACAGTTCATACCACCCACAACCTCAATTATGTCTTAAAACATTTTAAATTACTTCAAGATAATAAATCTCCTGTTGGGAGATAGTATCTTTGCCCTTACCCATGGAAAAAATATTTTAGGCCACAAACATGGAATTATTCTACAACCTCATCACACTATTTTGAAGGTCTGAATCAAAACGTCATTATTTCTCTTGTGATGTGTGATCAGCCATGAGTTATGTATAGAAAAGTTAAACAGTAGTATGTATACAACTGTGCTACAACCGTTGGTGGTGGTACCTTATTTGTTTAAGGGGGAGGTTAGAAAAAGTTTTGAAAAATAATTGTATTCTAAATCAAAGGTCCAGGGACTAAACACCAAAAATATTTGAAAATTGAATGGACCTATAAGCTATTTAGTAAGGATGTGTGAGACTCAAAAATTAGAGCTAGAGACGAGAAAAATAATTTCTTGATTGAATCTTGAAAGCTTAAAATTATTCTCAAAAATTAGAGAAATTTATAAAAAAAAATATATGAGAAAGCAAATTACTTACTTGAGAAATTTACAAATCAAACAAATCTTTTTATTTATTTTTAATAATATTTGTAAATACCTAAAGACCTAAAAATAGGCCATACTTTTTTTTATCCAAAAACAATCTTTATAAAATATTATTGAGGTTTAACGGCGTGTAGACACAATAAGGATACTGGCGCCATTTACAAAAATTTGAAAAAAACCTAGTAAAATCCTTGTAGGTAAAATAAGAGAGCGTATACACCTGCTAATGCCCCCTCCGACCGAATGTGTATACAGTATAAGCTACATTAAATAGACAAAACAAACACATATTAAAAATTACATAAACTGGTTCAAGAAATTCTTATAAGAAATAGTATATCTCTATAAGGAAGAACTCTTTTTGTTTTATGAGGTAATTGTATTATATTAGGTAATTACCAAGTGAGTCACTCTATAAGAATTTAAAAGCTTTGCCTGACATGTAAAATTGAGAAAACATAGGACTCTATGTGGCTCCCACACAATGGAGGTGGATCCCCTCTCAATAAAAATCCATTGATGAGTGAAGTATGCCCGATGCAGAGTCTTGTCACGATGACCGCCTTTCTTCTAGAGTTCTGTATGGAAGAGGGCCAACAGGACAAACCGGCCCTGATGGGCTGATTGTGCTAGGTGCCTAAGACCCCACGCCAAACATAGCCCTTTAAAGCTAAAAACATCACACCCAAACTTGCATCAGGAGGAAGATGAACTGCCTCCTTGGCTGTTTGGTCCACCAGTTAAATATCTGAGACCAGTGTGACAAGGAATCCAGCAGAAGGTGATCCAGGTTGTTTAGCAAATTAATATTGGCTTGTGTATCATTTGCACGATAGGATTCCATAAGTAAAGTGTAAACAGTGCCAACAAAGCACTCATAGAATTCGTGCAGATGAGAACAGAACGATGAAAATTAGGGTAGCAGTACATGAAACACAATGATTTAAAAATGGCGTATAATTCCACCATAAATACACTGGATTCACCAGGTAATCCAAATTTAAAACTAAACCCTTCCACAACAAAAACACATACCACGGATAACAAAGACTTCGAACCATTCACATAGATGCGCTGAAATCCTTGAAAGCGAGTGGAGAGGAGTTCATTAAAGGCCCTCTAATAATAAATTGTTCTCTCTTTAGGGAGCTTGGAAAGATAAAGATGTCATTGAGACAGCCATCTTCCTGGAAGGAACTCGACCTGGAGAAGTGGGTATAGCCTATGGAAGGACTATCTCACACGTGTCCAAGACCAATAACATCCAAATCCCAAATGGCCTCACACTAAGCCATTTGGTTTAACACTAAACACTGTTGGGGCGATTGAATTCTGGATGATAAGAAACATGTCTTGACACGCAATGGAGCTTTGACACTCACACATAAGATGCTAGAAGAGAAGACCAATGGTAAGAAAGATGGGACTCACCAGCATCGGCACGGATGCTGACGGCTGGACTGGTAGGAAAAGCACCAGTAGCCAGTCCGGTACCTGCATGGCAGACATTGTCTAGTATACATCAAAGGTCTAGCGGAACCGTAAACAAAGCTGCCATAGTCTAGCTTTGATCTTACCAAGCTGCTATAGTCTCATAGCGTATAACCCGAACGGGTTGTAAGACGCAGTGCTAAGTAAATAAAATATAGAGGCGCATCAAGGTTTCCCTATCAGCACCCTGAGAGCAACCGCTAACTACTTTAAGTATATCGAGGGCTTTTACACACCTCACTTTCATTCCTTTAATATGTGGGATCCACGTTAATTTAAAATCAAATAAAAGTCCCAGGAATCTTATGGTTTTCTGAAATTGATAAACCAATCTGATTCATTAAAATATTGGGGGTTGGATGTATTCTACATAATCTATGGAAGTGAACGACCTTCTTGGCCGCAGAGAAGTGAGAATCACTATGCAATCCCACGTCGATAGATTGTTGACAGCGATTTGAATCTGTTGTCCAACCCTGTGGATACTCTATGAACTGCAATAAATTGCATAGTCATCCACAAAAAGGCATGAACAAAAAGACAGGCAAGTGTACATTGTCCACAATACTATTAATTTCAATAGCGAACAATGCACAACTTAAGATACTAGCTTGTGGTACAGCATTTTCTTAAATAAAAAAAAAGTAAAAAAAAGGGAAATTTTCTATAAGAAAAAAAGTTAATTATTATGGCATACTTATTTTGTAATGTTAACAAATGGTTTTTTATTTACAAAACAATACACCTAGGTTAACTTAAAATCCAATTAGGGTTGCAAAATTGCTAAGGAATTTATTTTTTGTCACAAATATTGCTTTTGCATAAGAAGGTTAACTTTGAAAAATTTTCATAAAAAAAATGAGAAGTTAATTTTTACCATGACAAATGATAATCTTTAGTGAAAATACGAGTCTCATACATACCTTACTCCCCCTAAATACGAACATTGAACTATTAACACACTAGCTTCTAAAACGTGACACTTTCACAATGATATAAAGTAGAGATGGGTCGAATCCACTATTTCTCGAATCCGAATCTACATTTTATTTTCCAATCTCGAATCCGAATCCTAGCAAATTGTTAGAAATTTTAATGATATACAAATATACATACATTACACAATATAGGAACTGTAAATTAAGATTTATTTCAATCATGCTTTAAATTTTAATCAACCCCAACAACCCCTAGACAAATACAGGTTAAAATCCAGCCAAATTAAACAAATCTAGACTCATATTTCTGTTTAAAAATCAAATCAATCAAAATATGAGTGTCTTTTAGTTATTTTTAAACATACATTGGAAAGAGTGAGCTCAATAATGCCTAGTATGTTTTATTATCATTTTCTTATATATTGATTATCTATCTTCGTGTTTGCGTAGAAAACAAGAAATATATTCGATTCTTGCGATATATCGATTTCTGAGAATACATTCTATTTAAAATACAAACCTATTTTCGACTACAATATGTTCATTCTCATTTTATAAGGCAGGACTTTGTTTGAATATTTTTACAATTACTTAAATCAGATATTAAAAATAATAATAAACTAAGTTAAAATCAATTTAAAAACAAATAATGAATTAGCAAGTGGTTATTTGATTTTTAAAACTCGAGAGCGCTTACCAAGTGATCAGATTACCTGAATCGATTCTAAACAAACAATCGATATACAATACGTAGGCTGGTAGGCGTAAATAAACAGTTTTATCGGTGTCTGACTGTTGACAGAATTTATTTTTCATGAAACCCAACAAAATGTCCAACTTAAGGATCGTATGCAATAAATTGGGGTTCTTTGCATAGTTGTAGATAATTAAAACCAGTTGGGTAGTAAAAATTAACAGTACCTTTATTTTAATCATCACTTGGGTGCGTAAACATAATATACGTCATGGCGGCCGACTTTGTATCATGAGTAATGTGTTCTTATTTCTGTTATTTATTTCGAGTTTATTTGTAATTCTAGATTTGATTTTCAGTTTTTGAAGAGTTTTAACGTGTTCATTAAAATATTTACAAGACTCTGCCTTAAAATATGAGTGAAGAATGACCCTGGGCACGGGACAAATCCTGGATAGCTCAGTGGTTAGAGCATTGGCGAACTAAGCCAAAGGTCCCGGAATTGAGTCCCGTGTACAGGTGTAATTTTTCAATTTTCAGAATATGATAATCTAGATGGAGTAATCCTCACTAAAAGCATAAATAATAGCTTTGGCTATTTAATTCTTAACTGTATTAGCCTTGTTCCATTCAATGATCACAAAATTATGCAAACCCCGATTTTAAAAGTTAAACTAATCTGAAAATAAAACACGTGCCTCACCAAGGTTAGAGACTCATTCAACTCGATAGCGCATGCGCAGAACCTCCCAACTCAGCCAATATGTTGGGTTGGTCGTTTATTATCTCCAACAAATGATCCAAAACAACTTTTTTCTCTGACCGGCTCTCCCAACACCAACAAGTTGGGAGTACGTTTATATTGTAACACGACTTGTTGGAATAGTGTTTGCCAACATGTTGTGTTACAATATAAACTAGGCTTTAGAGGAGAGAGTCAGGCACACTATCCTTGTAACTAGCCTTATCTACAAAGTGGGAGTTAAAGTTGAAAGTCAGGCACACTATCCTTGTAACTAGCCTTATCTACAAATTGAGAGTTTAGAGTCAGGCACACTATCCTTGCAACAAGTCATCTCTAGTTGTATGTCAGAGGAGGGTTAGCTGTGTGTAGAGGTGGGGGAAATGCGACGTGATGGACCTGCAATGTATTTGTACCGAAATGCGATGTAATGAACATGCAATGTAATTGTATATATACACTCCTTCAATCCTATTGGTTGTACGTCAGAGTAGGGTTATCTGTGTGTAGAGAGGTGGGGGAAATACGACGTGATGGACCTGCAATGTATTTGTTCCCAAAACGTGATGTAATGGTCATGCGATGTAATGTACATGCGATGTAGTGCCCACCCGTAGAGGCCATGTGGTGCCAGTGTCCTTTTCAAGACATTTTAGTAAAAAAAAAAAAAAAAAAAAGCAGAAA